>JABFTP020000051.1:0-85000 GCA_013387265.2 Cryptolaemus montrouzieri
ATAGCCAACATTGGAAATCGTTTACATAACCTTGTGTCAGTCATTACCGAACCTTTTTATTCTCATCTTAATTTCTTGAGGAGAAGCGATGCCTTTCATGGTGCAGATGTGGCAGACCAAGATGATTTAATGTCTACATTCACTCACTTCTTGAAGAAAGACAAATTGTAAGTTATCGGAAAGATGTTCGATGGGAACGAGATCAATATCACAGTAGCCCTGTAAACAAGAGAACTTCACTCCATCATAGCTGACGATTTTATGCCAGGCACATGTGCGACCGGGTCTAGAATAATGTTGCCATATGTAAGTCTTCACCCTGACATTCATTACATCTATTAGACAGTGTACAGACAAGAGTAGTACACCTCATTAACCACCAGAATATCACACGTGATCCAACCTCTCGCTCGGAGGCATCAGGTTGCTGATCTTTCATTTTTCTACAGATACTTCGAAGATGAATAGTCTGAAGAACTGAAAGGCTTGGTCCTAGAATGAATCCAATTTGGGATGAAGGCTAGGCTCATCGAAAAGATATTCGATGGAAGATAGTACTACAGTCCAGTAAACGAACAAATTATAATGAAGAAAGGTACGTGCCTATGCTAGTTCGAGAGCTACTAAGAGTTCTCTGCAAGCTAATTCTTTCATCAAGATTGCATTCTTTTCTGGACGAGGTTTTTCAGTTCTTCAGATCATTCATGATCGAAGTATCTGCCGAAAAGAGGAAGATCAACAACTTTTCACCTTTAAACGAAAGGTTGGAGATCACGTGTGAACTCCTGGTGATTTATGAGGCACACTGCTCTCTTTTGGACACTATCTAATAGACTATTATTTATTATCGTGGACTTATGCACTATCTCAGCTGTTAGCTGGATATAATTTACCTTTTCCAGATTTATCAATCAAAGGAATATGCTCGATTACAATATACTTGACATAAATTTTCTAACTATCCTACATGTATTAAGAATTACAGCTTTTGCATTTCTACATAGGTATTCTTATGAAATTCTAATTTCTTAAGGCTATCATTCAAAGTTTTGGTATTAAACCAGTCGAGGATACGATGACAGCCACAATATCTATTTTATCGAGGTGCTACATCTGCTTGATCTCAATAGCAAGGTCTGTGTATTTGGACTTTTCTCCTGGAACTTATTCTGCACGTTGTTGTTATTCGGTATGGCGACATCCACCAGCACTGCTGTTCTGGCTCTCTTATCATACACCACTATGTCCGGCCTATTATTCGTCACCATTCTGTCAGTGATAACAGACCTGTCGTAGTATAATCTGATAGAGTCATCTTCCAATACGGGCGCCGGTTGATACTTGTAATATGGCTGGAAGGTATTCAGAAGTCCGTACTTGTGAGCAAGTTTCTGATGGATAATGTTGCAAACTTGATTATGCCTGTGAAGATAGTCCGTATTGGCCAGTTGTTCGCAGCCGGACATAATATGCTGAATAGTCTCCGATCTTATATAGCATTTTCTGCACCTATCTTTTGTAATGTTCCTTTTTTTATTGTTTGTAGCGATCACTTGCTCTTGGATGGCCATAGGAATCCCTCTGTTTCAGCGAATAATTCTCCTTTCATCAACCATTTATTGGAGGCTTCTTTGTCGATGTATTGTTGATTAATCTCATGGTGATGTCATCCATGCAATTCCTGTCTTGACCATTGCTCTTGTTTTTCAGTATCTGATAGGAATGGTAGATTCAGCAGGTCATCTCTGGCAGCAAGATTTGAGGTGTATATCCCCTATCAGCCAACGATACCGCTCTATGGAGGTCAGAAGTGAGAGCTTTAGCTGAGAAGAATTCTCTGAGAATAATAGACCATTATTATTATTATCATTATTATTTTACAAAAATAAGGACAGAAGACAAGGTCCTTTAGAAACCCAAAACATATCAATTTATACGTAAATTGAATATGATACAAAATAGTGTGTTTAGCTATGACGACACAAACTTAAAGATATGATGAGTACGTAGTAGTAGATTGCGAGAAATTATGCGCAAAGAGTTTGGTCAAGTTCATTTTAAATAAGTTCAATGATGAGGCTGTTGAGAAGTGTTGGCGAAGCATTGTCCTGAACACCTCCTTTCGTAACTTCAGTCTATGACCCCGCCATCGACCATCAGTTTAAGGTGTGAATATGCTTGCCAAATTGGCATAGACAAATTTTAAGATTCGATAGGTGAATATGAGGTCTCCACGAAGCCTACGCTGACAGAAAGGCAAAATGTCGCGCAGGTGATGATTACAACTTCGTCTTAGGCGGCCGAAGGACATTCGTATTGCACTACGTCGTACTTTTCTAATAGATCCTTGTCACGCGCCAAAACTGGACACCAGGCTGGACCGGCGTACTCCAGCAACTGACGCACATAAGTTTTATGGAGGAACTGAAGAAAACTTTGGCGATTGACTTTCTGATTAGATAGATCAGACAATTTGCACGTTTGCACAAAACTGATGTGAGCAGACCAGGATAGGTCACTGCTGACAGTTACTCGCAGGAGAAGACTGGTCTTACGGTGCACCATACAGATCGTAAGTTCCACTGGGATTGTTTTTCCCCAAATGCGGAACGACACATTTCGCGGAGTTAAGTGGAAAGAGCCAGTCGTTGCACCAGCGACCGACAGAGTTTATATCAGACTGGAGGACTCCTTGCTGGGACAGAGAACTCGCGTAAATTACTCTTCATATGAAACAGCAGATTGCTAACGACCACGTTGAATAAAATAGGACCAAGAACGGAGCCTTGTGGCACACTGCTGTTAACGGGACGAACTAAGGAGAACGAGCCACCAATTATAACCACGAACCTTCTGTCACTGAAATAGTTCCCAATCCATATCAGCAATTTTCCTTATACTACAGTGCTCCATTATATGAAGTGGACGCCGCCGGAGGAGTGCGATCGAAAGATCGTGCGGAGTCGAAATTGATCGTCATTTATGAATCAGGCTGTTTTGACCAGTCGTTGATACACGACAACAATTTGGTAGTAATCGATTTTCCTGGACGAATCAATGTTGTTCTTTTGGCATCACTTGATGCAGGTCTAGAAAAGTGGCGATTTCAGCCGCTACGATCGACTTCATTATCTTCGAAGGCATTGACAAAAGACTTATCGGTCGATAATTAAGTGGGACCAACTCATCCCCTTCTTCAAAACTGGCGTAATTGACGCGGTCTTCCAAGAGGATGATGGTTCCTCTTCGAAGAAGACGGTCATTATTCTAGATATGCATACCAAAAAATCTGTGTTGTTCTTGAGTAATGCCAAGATGATTCCATGCAATTCATGGAATAAAGAGCTCTTCAGATTTTGAAGCTATTCTTTTACTTTCTCTGGGGTAAATGAGATGTCTGTCATACTGTCATCAACACATAGGGACAGTAGTGACGGGAGGGGGTCATCAGTCGGTTCAACTCTATAAACCTCACCTGCGGTTAGCGTTTCTGCAGACTCGACATCTGACGAGCAGATATCACCTTCAGCACGACGCAGAAGAAAGTTGTAGCGCTGCTTTTGAGACCAGTTCAGATGTGTTTGACCAAACGTTGTCTGAGTCAGCAATGCTGGTCTCGTAATTTCGCCAGAAGGAACACGATGACTGTCGAAGTCCTCCGCAGCACCTGATCTCTCGCCACAATTTTTTTTTGTAATACAGTAGCTGGATAAGTTCGTTAGTAAGCCAAGGTTTCAGCAGAAATTGTACGAGAATGGTCGAGAGAAAATTCGATCACATTTGATTTGGATCATCTGAAAAACCAAGAACCATTTATCAGTTCGTTCCAGAAAGCTCATTGCCCACTTCGTTGAAGTCCATGACGTTGACAGTGCAGATTTCAGCACAGTTCTAGGGGGAGTGAAAAAACTGAACTTCAGAAGCTATGACAACGTGGTCAGAGATATCAATAGGTGGATGGAATATCGGATCCGTGACAAGTTGCTCATCGTTGGTAAAAATGAGGTCAACAATTTGGAGCTCCTTGTCGATACGGAAACAGGTGGGGCTCAAAAACAATTGAAATAAATTTGAATCGAAGAAAAAACGCACAAAATTGCTACTACTGGTGATGGAATCAGAGTCAGGCACTCTAGAAATAGGCCAAGTGATTAAAGGAAAATTGAAATCTCCAACAACAATGAGATTTTCCCTAGAAGACATCATACCAAGATATTGAATGAGTTGGGAGTCAGATTCACCAGTCACATTAGGAGGCCTGTCACGATCACGATCTGCCTATTTCAATTCACTGCTGGATGTGGGCTTTTCCCATATTGAACCATTTCTTTCTGCTAATAGCTTCTCTCCTACAAAGAAGACCCGCTGATTTTTTAATATCGTCTCTCCACCTTGTGTTTGGCCTGCCGACACTCCTATGCCCCACTCTTGGCCTCCATTCCATGAGCCTTTTGGTCCACCGATTGTCATTTCTTCGAGCTACGTGACCTGCCCATGACCACTTTAGTTGGGCTGCCCTCTCCATGACATCTGTCAGCTTGGTTTGTTCTCTTATCCAAGTATTTCTTATGCGATCTGATAGTTTAATATTTAATATTATTCTCTCGTAGGCTCTTTGGGTTTTCGTCAATTTTTGGGCCAACTTCTTAGTAAGACACCATGTTTCGGCTCCATATGTAAGCACATGAAGAATGCATTGGTTGTAGAGGTTTTTCTTGAGGTTGTGGGGTATGTCTGATGTCAGGACATGTTTTAATTTGCCGAATGCCGCCCACGAAAGGGACACTCTTCGTGTAATCTCGTCAGTCATGTTGTCTTTTTTAGTAGTTATTTTTTGTCCCAGGTATATGTAGTTTTCGACATTCTCTAGTTGTTGACCTTCTACGTGGATTACGGGGTTATTGTTTGTGTTAGTCATTATCTTCGTCTTGCTGATGTTTATTTCTAGGCCAACATTTTTTGAATGGTTGTTCAAGTCTGGGATCATATATTGTAATTCTTGGACGTTACTACTTATTAGTACAATATCGTCGGCAAAGCGAAGATGATGTAGAAGTTCGCCATCAATGTTGATTCCTTTCTTATGCCAATCCATTTCTCTAAAGATTTCCTTCAAAGCTGCAATAAATAGCCCCGGTGACACTGTATCTCCTTGTCGAACACCTCGTTTTATTGGATGTCGTTGGTTTTATTCCATAACTGGACATGCATTATGGCGGAAGAATAGATGTTTTTTATCAGGTTCGTGTATCTGCTGTCCACTCTACATGCCTTAAGAGAATTAAGGACTGCCCAAGTTTCTATACTGTCAAAGGCCTTTTGGTAGTCTATAAAGGCTATATAAAGATCTAGATTATACTCATTGCACTTTTCTATTAGGTGTTTAATTGCATGAATATGATCCAGCGTACTGAACCCAGATCTAAATCCAGCTTGTTCACGGGGTTGCTGGAAATCTATTTTTCCCGTTAATCTTTTGGTAATTATTTAGGTGAATAATTTATATAGCTGGGATAAAAGGCTTATTGGTCTGTAATTACCAAGGTTTCTTATGTCGCCTTTTTGTGGAGAAGAATTAGTTCAGCCTCAAGCCATGCTTGGGGGACTTGACTTTGATCCAAGCATTTGTTGAACAATATTACCAGTTCTTGTTTTAGGCGAGGACTTCCACATTTGAGCATTTCTGGAATTATGCCATCTGGTCCAGCCGCCTTGGAATTTTTAAGATTATTCAGGGCTGAGTTTAATTCATTAACAGTAATTTCGGGAATATCCTCAGAACCGACATTAAAAATTTTTCCTTTCCATCTTCCTTTTGCTGTGCGTTTGGTTGTAATTTGGAATCATATAATTCCTTATAAAAGCTTTCAATTAATTTGAGCATTTGATCTCTATTTGTAATGACCTTCCCAGCTTTGTCTTTAAGTGATGTCATTTCTCTTCTTCCTATACTAACATGTCTATTAAAATTTTTGGGCCTTTGTTATTCTCAATAGTAGGAGGCCTGTGAATTCTCAGTGAAGTAGTTACATATAAACACAAATGCCCCTCTCTACGATGGAAACATTTTCCCAGACAACTTAACCGTGAAAAGGAAACTAAGTTTGGTAGAAGCATATTTGGCAATGGCTGTCATATGATCAGACGAAAAACTCCAATGTTGTCTGAGATGTAACATTATTTTGATGAAATCACATCCTGAATTATTGATTGACCTTATTCTGGGACACTATATCCTGAGCAATTTTCATTACCTTTCAACTCCAAGTTGTACAATGCAATGATTTGTTGAAGACGATTTTTGAGGAAATGCATCTCAGCTAACAATCAATTTACCGAAAAACTGCAAGTTCCATTTTCCGATGATTCTGAGTGCCGAGAATAAAGTATAGCCATTTGGAAACAATCTAACTGGATTAGTCCAGAATCGAGCGGCATCGATCGTTCATTTACCGTAATTATTCATTTCACTTTGTTGATGTTTTTCACAGGCGTTTCATCTATTGCAAGCGCTGTTGTGGGTCCGTAATTCAATAAGCGCCCCCAGTTTCGAATTATATTTATGATAGGATGGTATGTGATACATCACATAGTGAACGTATAATGGCGCACTTAATGCTATCTATAGAGGTTCTGCAATTTCACTGATAATGTTATTTGATATTGAAATTGGTAGGCTGATGACCTTAGATAATTCCAGGACAAATACCATATGATGTTTATGTATGTGTTGTTTTTGCGGTATATAAAAATATGGATCAGTGATAATTATTCTAATTGATGATATGGGTATGTTCTCAAATTTGCTTCAACAACAATCAATCAGCCACATTCCTATGTACTATAAAAATATTCAGCCATACAATAGGTCAAATCAACGAGACAGAAGATACTGCACAAAGAAAGAAATTATTTTTGAATATGTCCGGACATATTCCAAAAAAATTTGATTTTTTTTCTTCAGTCGATTGAAATGTTACATAAGCTTTGCATATTTTAGAAGACGCAATTGGTTTTTTTGGACATACTAGGGGGGGGGAGAAAGGTCAATAGAAGCTTAACTCCAACTTTGTGGTGTTGCCGCTCTTGTTCCCCGGCCGCCATCTTGGAAAAAAAATTGGAAACACCTTCTTCGAGATATCTCGAGAACTATACGTCCTACAGAAAAGTTGTAGTGACATAATTTGTAGCAAATCACTCTGCCTACAAATATACGAATTCTATATTTTTTATTCATTTTACAAAATACTACCTCAGACCAATCTTATAAACGGTCTTCCGTAGGAAATTTTTTTGTTCAATTTTCTTTTCATTCATTTAAAACGCGAATACAGTGCTCCAAAATAGACCGGGTTGGTCAATGCTCATGAGAATCCGGTCGAAACAAAATGTTTAACTTACTTTTATGATCTTTTTTCTTTATTATAAATACATTTGTTAAATCCCTACCTACAACTTTACTCATTCATTGCTAACTGTTTTCGTTACTAGAGAACTTACCAAAGTGTTGCTGTTTATAGTGACTTCTAAGAGGAGTATTATTTTCAAAAATATTAAGCAGGTAGAAAAGGTCCAGGTAGTTACCGTTTGCCGCCAAATGAACATCTACCTGGTACGACTATTATTATTATATGTAGCCCTCGAAGGTTCAGCTGTTTCGTCTCCAAAGACCCCCAACAAGAGCTTAGCCTCTACGCGGATGACACGGACATAATGACCTGATTGACAGCCCCCCACTGGATAACCAGAGGACTCCAAGAAGCCGCAGACCATATGGAGGAATGATTTATCAAGTGGCTGATCACCGTCAACCCAGAGAAGAGCTCGGCACTCACATATCTGTCAAGAAGAAGACGTAGCCCCGAGGAGCAGATCACCATGACTGGCCACTTTATCCCGTGGGTCAACAAGGCCAAATACCTGGGAGTCACACTCGACCGTCGTGCAGAACAAGGCATTTAGGATGACCGTGGACGCCAATTGGTACGTGCGAAACTTCCAGATACATCGAGATCTGCAGATGCCGAGTGTGATGGAGTTCATCAGAGAGACAGCGTTGAAAGCATTCCAAGCAGTTGACAACCATCCAAATCCATAGGTGAACACCCTTGGAGACTACGAGGAAGACGAACCGATAAAATACAAGAGGCCCAGGATGGTGCTTCGAAAAGACCTGGATTAGCTATGAGAATCTTGTGAAATAAATATGTAAAGACCGTCTACACTAGGACGACAAAATTGATTGTACTTGATTTAATTATTTTAGGTTACATTCAGATCCCTCAGATCACGACTTAGAAGCCAAAAATTGTTCTATATTCCCTATCAATCAACAAGAGATGTAAAGTTAAAAGTTGTAAAACTGGTACTTGAAAGACGATGGTGTTTAAGTCTGTTTCTTCTACCTCGTGTTATGTTGTGCTACATATTTTGCCACGTGTGTGTGACAGACATATTGAAAATATTATTTTCAGTTTGATCAATTGAACTGCGAGTTTCGTGTACTGGAATTTTCATTTAGTTATGAACATTTCGACTTTTTTGAACTTTAATCATTTTCATTTTGTTATAATCATTACTTTTTTCAATCGTGAAACATAAGTGATTGTTTTATATGTAAAAACCTTTTATCACAATAAAGCTCGAACTGTGTAAGGTAGATAAGTGAAAACTCGAGTGAGCAAAAAATTAAAAATATATATATATATATATATATATATATATATATATATATATATATATATATATATATATATATATATATATATATATATATATATATATATATATATATATATATATATATCAGAAAGTTCGTATAAACATAGGTCCGCAAAAGCTTCGTTACGGAGCTACAGGGTGTATTTGAGACGAAAGTACATACAAGACCATACAGAAAAAATTAGAAAGAAAGTACGACACGCCAAAGAAAAATGGTACGAAAAAATGCGTAGAAATAGAAGAACTCCAAGCAATACATGATGACCTCAATCTCCATAAAAGGATTAAAGAACTAGCGGGCATTAAAAGAACAAACAAAACAATATTCTACTAGATCAAAACGGTAAGATAATTCTAGACACCAAAGGAAACTAGAAAGTTGGAAAGAGTACATTGAAGAATTGTTCCAAGATGAGAGAAAACAGGAAACAATAGATGGAGACACAGATAAGGAACAACAAATATAACAAAAGAAGAAATTATGAATGCCGTTGAAACAGTTTAAAACAATAAAGCTCCAGGACCTGATAAAACACCAAAAGAAATTATCAAATTAATTGCAGAAGATCAAATTGTAGTACCGGTAGATCTGTACAACACTGTATATAACACCGAAATCATCCCTAGAGAATAGCTCAAATCACCATTTATTACATTGCCAAAAAATTCGAACCCTAAGGAATGCAAGGATCACCGGACGATCAACCTAATGAGCCATACCCTCAAGATATTCCTCAAAATTATTTATCGTAGAATTTTTAGAAAGATTGAGCAAGATATTAGCGAACCAGAATTTGCTTTCAGAAATGCAATGGGTACTAGGGAGGCGTTGTTTGCTTTTAATGTGTTGTCTCAAAGACTCATGGACGTCAATCAGCCAATATATGTAGCCTTCCTCGATTATAACAAAGCTTTCGACAAAGTCCGCCACAATCATCTCATAAAACCCATGAGGGATAAAAACATTGACAGGAATGATATCAGAATAATAACATATCTCTATTTCAACCAGACTGCCAAAGTTTCTGTGCAGAATGAACTTTCAGAAGAGATAAAAATAAAACGTGGAGTAAAACAAGGATGCGTGCTTTCACTATTACTCTTCAATTTGTATTCAGAAGATATAGTACAAGAAGCACTGCAGAATAAAAAACAACAGGAGTGAAAGTTAGTGGGAAGGTTATAAACAACATTAGACACGCGGATGACACAATACTAATAGCAGAAACCCTGGAAGCACTACAAATGGCTAATAGATCTAGTAGTGCAGATCAGCGAAGGAAGGGGCTCACACTCAACACCAAAAAGACTAAATTTATGACAATCACAAAACACCAACAACAGCAAGAAACATTATGGATCAAAGGGGAGCCAGTGGAGAAAGTCTGCAAATACAAGTACTTGGGAACAATTGTAAATGACAATAATAATTATTCACAAGAAATAAGATCAAGAATCGGAAAGGCTAGAACAGTGGTTAATATAATGAGGAATGCATTAACCAGAACAGATCTTAGTCTACATCTTAAAATCAGAATGCTTAAATGCTACGTATTTCCAGTACTATTATATGGAGTGCAAGCCTGGACGCTTAAGAAATGCGACACTGACCGGATAGAAGCATTCGAGATGTGGGCATATCAAAGAATCCTCAGAATAAACTGGGTGAGCAGAACAACGAACAAGGAGGTATTGAGAAGAATGGGAAGAGAGAAAGAAATAATCAACACAATTAAAATCAGAAGGTTGCAATATCTGGGTCACGTGATGAGAGGGAAAGATATACACTGTTGCAAACTATTATACAGGAAAAAATACAGGGTAAAAGAAGTATAGGAAGAAGACGCATCTCCTGGTTGTACAACCTAAGACAGTGGTACAACAGTAGCTCTGTTGATTTGTTCAAATCCGGAACTTCAAAGATAAAAATTGCCATGATGATAGCCAACCTTCTTAAAGGAGACGGCACGTGAAGAAGAAGAAGAATGAATACGATGCACCTATGAAAAGATACTTGAGTACAATCAAATCAAATCAAAATTTGCTTCTCTCTCATAGTGAAACTTGCGGAACTATTCTCTGAACTCATTTTCCTCTGAATTGAAAATATATTCTCGAAACAGAAAATAACAAACAACCGTTTTGTTTTTTTGCCCCTAATTAACAATTTCCGTTGGATATTAGAATTTTAGGTTTGCAAATGACATGAAAATGATGTTGAGATTTTTTAATCCAATATTAGTACCAACCTTACGTTGGTGAACGAAAAGTCACTGAAGTTCTATGTCAACTCTTTGTTGACTTCATGTCAGCGGACAAGAACTAAACGAAGCTTTATACAACAAAACAGAAATTGATGCAACTTATTGCTAGAATTGATTCATTGTAAAAAACATGAAACTTAACATCACCTTTTGAATTGTGGAGGCCGTTACTTGATGTAGATCCATGATATAAATGAGACGAGAAACACAAGGTTTAACTTCAAATGTTGGAGCAAGCGAATACAAGATTTTTGGCCCTTTGGTATTTTAAGTTGTTACTTAAAAATGCTATAACATCACAAAACCTGTGGTTTTTAACCACGTGTTTGAAGATTGAAGTGTGTCCTAAATACATCAAACTCAAAAAACCAACAACAACAGTTATGCAACTCGAAGAGCAGTTATCTCTGGACAGAAGATATGGATCAAATCAGAATGCAAGATTTTGTTCCACAAACGAGACATCTACAATATTTATCTTAAGGTAATTCATACCGAGTTATTGTACAGACTTCATCCACTTGAATTCGATTCATTAGATTACAATAATAGATTCAAAATTAGATCAATAATACATAATAAATATACCATCAATACCGCAAATTAAAATTTCTCGTGTCAAGAAAACCGAAACCTACTTCACGTAAAACTAAATTTTCTGACCATCAATTTTTGATAGATTCGTTTACCTTTCTGATACTAATTTCACAACTGATGAAAAAATCTCTTGGAGAAAGGTTTCAAACACAATATTAAATCAAACAAGATAAAATCTGATTTAGAGGAACTTGGCATAGATACTGAAATTTCTCTGAAAAATATTCCTAATAACACTCACCTTAAATATTTGGCATCTAACATTATAAAAATGAATCATTAGCTGACTTTAAACCGAGTAAAGAACAAAATATTTTAAAGGCCATCAAACAAAAATCTCAACTAAATGAAGTTATTTTTACAAAAGCAGATAAGGGTAATACTGTTATTGCGTTAAATAGAAATGACTACCTATTTAAAACTCTTAATTTCATTTCGTCCGGAAACTATACAATTTTAAACAAAGATCCAACTATTAAATTCCAGAAAAATATTAAAATTGCAATAAATGACGCAAAATCTTTAATTAAAGCAATAGATAAATACAAATTAATTTTACCAAACCCTCAACCACCTCAACTATATTCACTTATTAAATTGCATAAAGTAAATAACCCCGTTAGACCAGTCGTATCTTACGTTACAGCCCCAGCCGTGAAATTGTCGCACTACCTTATAGATATCATTAAAATTATTGTTCATTCAAATCAAAATTTTCTATTAAAATTCTTTCGAATTGATAAATAACATAAAAACGTTAACCTACCACCTAACGCAAAACTTATTTCGTTTGATGTTGAGAATTTATACCCAAGTGTTCCTCCAGGTGATGTCAAAATATTAATCGAAAACATGTTGAATTCGAATCATGTTAACCACATAATTAAATCAGAAATATTGAATCTGTTGGACGTTTGCATTGAACAAAATTATTTTTCTTTCAACAACATCTATTACAGTAGTGAAAAAGGTTTGATCATGAGAAATCCTTTGAGTCCACTTTTAGCAGAGATTTTATGGATAATATTGAACAGAAAATTCATACACATCCACTCATTTCCAAATTTCTTTATTGGTATAGATATGTTGACGACATCTTAGTATGTTTCATTAGAACTACTCGTCCATTAGACTTATTTCTTAATTTCATTAATTCCATCCATTTGAACATTAAATTCACGATAGAAATTGAACAGAACGATTCCATTAATTTTTGGACTTGAAAATCACTAAACAAAATAATAATCATGTTTTTTCGGTCTTTCGTAAACCAACACATACTGATACAATTATACATAACTACTCATTACATCCAATTCAACACAAAATTGCAGCCTTAAACAGCATGGTACATCGGTTATTCAATTTACCTTTATCAGTAGAAGATTATAATAAAGAGTTAAACATCATCAAACAGATAGCCATTAATAATTCATATAATCCGGATATGATAGATCTAATCATTCGTAAAAACTGTATCAGAAAGCAATAAATGAAGTATATCCTATTCATAAAGACTATAAAATATTCAACAGTTTAACATTCTGCGGTTCTGCAAGTACAAATATTAAATCCTTTCTCGTCAAACAAAATCTTAATATAACTTTCAAAACTTCTAATAACTCAGGTAAACATATTAAAATAATAAATCTCGTTTTGAAAAATCAAGTAAATCAGGAATCTATAAACTCAATTGCGGTTCTTGTGATAAAATTTATATCGGTAGGACCTATAGGAGTTTTGGCATAAGAACATCTGAACATAAACGTAGCTTCGATAAAATAAATCTGATTCAAATTATTCAAACCACCTAATAAAAGAAAACCATTCATTCAATAAAAACTTTGACATATTACATATAAAATCAAAAAGTTCAAAATTAGATCTCCTAGAAGCATAAGAAATAAATAGATACAAACATTCGGACAAGCTTTTGAATGAGCAGGTAGATGTGAATTTTTCACCCCTACTTAACTTGTTTAATTAGTTTTTATTACCTTTCATACTAACTGTACTATGGCTCGGTGTGGATTTTCCTATTATTCATCCAACTTGTTCTACGATTTGTTTATAATACCATAGTCTTCATTCTGTTTGTCTTGATAAAGCTGCTGTGTCAGCGAAACGTCGTCGAATTTTTTCAAATAAAGTGTAGATTAAAGTTAAACCTTGTGTTTTTCGTCTCATTTTTAACATCACCTTATACAACTGGGCCTAGATGTTTGAGAGACCCCCGTACATCATCAGAAATCGAAAAATTACTTCACCATATGATCTAGATTGCTCAAAAAAAATCTATTGCACTAATAAATTTTTAATTTGTAGATATTCTACTGCTTCTCCATTCTTTAATTCCATCGGAAACCCTCGACATAATAGATCAAAGGGCGTAATGGACATTTAGCCGACGGTCAACTAATGGAACGTCATCAACAATGACTAGAATTTTATCGAGGAACCCCAAGGAGGTCAACAGCGGAAGCATTTTCCGGCCGGAAACGTACACATTTCCCGCCATGCCATTAACTGAGTTACACGTGCTGTTGACTCGATTAGGTCTATTTAATCATTGCCGATACCGTGTCGGCCATTCTCATAATTAGCAGTCTGCCATTATGCTATTGATGGTGGACCTGGATCTCACCAGATTTATATGTGTACATTACGCTTTTGTCGACTTGGCGAATTGTGAATACCGGTTTACTGGTTATGAATGGTGATCACGAAATTAGCCATTCGCATAGTATTCTACTCGTTATCACCGTCAGCAAATTAAGTAATGAAGTTCATTTAAGTATGCATATACTGCTGGATTTAAATTGGCAATCATCGACATACAAGTTTGATAGAAAATAAATATTTTCTAAATTATTTTCACGATTTAACTGTTTTTCAGCAGATTTTATTCTTCTTTCGCTTCTCGTTGTTGAGATAATCATATGAAATACTTTTTATCCGCTATAATATGTAAAGTAGGGTGCTTAAACAGTCGATCGCGAGTAATTTTCGAGTAGATATTGAGAAGAAAGAAATTTTCAATAAGTAGGTAACCAAGCTACAAAATTTATTACGTAATAAAATAACACTCTACTAGCGGCAAACGGCGGACTCATCAAAGGAACGCGCGATACTTGTCAAGGAAATGCCGCGTGTTTTATTCTTGCTGTTTTTCTAGAAATTTTGACGGGAATATTTTGGACTTTCGTTCATGCCGATATAAATGTTGTGCCTGCAGGAATTGGGGTCATTCTGAATTGTAACTTGAAGGCAAATCTACGTCGATACAAAAAGTTTATTACTAAATTGTACAAAATGAGTCCAGCAACGAAATCTGAATCGTATCATTTTAATAATGATTGGGAGGAAGATTTCTTCTATGTTTGGTGAAGGATAAGTGCATTTGTCTCATTTGTCGTTCGTCAGTTGCAATACCTAAGCGCGGTTACTAAAAGAGGCATCATAAAACGGTTTATAAGAACTATGAAAAGGATTTTCCGCCACAAAGTGAATTGAGAAAACGAAAAGTACGGATTTGATATCTTGTTAGAAAAAAGAACAAACCATGTTTACAAGACCAGCCAAACAATCAAAAGCTGCTACAATCGCGCCATTTAAAATATCTCATATATTGGCGAAACACAAGAAATCATTTGAAGATGGATCGGTTGTGTAGGAGGCATTCATTGAAGCGGGTGAGATTTTAAAAAATAAACCAGAAATCATGTCTGCTATTAGAGAACTTCAGTTATCTCGTCCGACTGTCACAAGGCGTATTGAAGTCATGAGTCAGGACATGGCAGATAAACTTTAACATAATATCATGAAATATACATAGTTTTCTTTATAATTCGACGAATCTACCGATAGGACAGACACTGCCCAATTGTGTATTTTTATTCGGATGGTATTCAATAACACGTTGGCTAAGGAAGAATTTTTGACAATCATTCCTCTGAAGAGGAAGACCCGTGGCGAAGATATATATGACGTTTTCTTTAATTTCGTAAGAAACTACAAGCTACCAATATATAAATTAGTGTGCATTACAACCGATTGACAACCAGTAATGACTGGAAACAAAAACCGTTTTGTAGCATTGTGTCCAGCTAATGAAGATTTTCGTTTATTTTTTTCATAACACATCAACAAGATTTGTGCTCAAAAGTCTTAGAAACGGAGGAAATCATGGCATTGCAACAAAAATTGTGAATTCCATCCATCCATGCAATTGGAAGATAGTCAGCTGAACACAGTGAACAAGTTCTTCACACAGACGTCAGGTAGTTGATTCACGGAAAATTCCTAGAAAGGTTTCAAGAATTATTGCCCGAAATAACAGCTTTTCTAGACCAAAGAGGCGATGACACTCAGATGTTGAAAAACGAAAAATGGCTGACTGATTTGGCATTTTTAACTGACATCATAATACACTTAAAAACCATCAACTTGGAGCTTTAATATAAGGGAAAAATTATTATTGAGATAATCAGCACAGTAGGTTCAAAACTACATTGCTACTTATGATAGATCAACTGAAAAGAAAGGATCTGAAACATTTTCTCTCTTGTGAAAGCATGGATTCCTCAGTTGAATTATGATACGTATGAGGCTGAATTATCAAATATTTTGGGACAATTCGAAATTCGTTTTTATGATTGCAATAAAGTGGCAAATATACCATCATTTATGAGTTATCCTTTTTCATGTAAAAACATTGAAGAATTAACTACTGCATAGCAAGTCAGTTTAATATGAGTTCATGTTCTGATGAAAATGAGTTGGTGCAGATTATAAAAGATATACATCTCGAAGCTACAGCATCTTGTACAAATTTCTGGTGTTTTATAGCTGAAGATAAATATCCGAATCTAAAGCAAATCGCCTCCAACTGACGGCAATGTTTGGGTCAAAATATCGCAATCGTTTAACTGACGATCATATGTCATCGTGCTTGCGATTAGCACTGACTGGTTACGTGCCATATTATGAAAAGTATACTGAGGACATGCAGTGCCCCGCTTCAACATCCCAAGTCACTCCTTAGTTAAGTTTAACACCATATAACTCCTTTTGTTTTATAATAACCTATAAACTCGCAATTTTGAATAACTAGGAGTTTTTTCACTGATATTACAGAGAAGAACCCAATTAAACCTCATCCAATCCTTGATTAAAATAATGTATATTGTGCGGAAAACTAATATCTATATATGCTACGGTACACCCTACCTTGGTAGGTAGGTAGGTAGGGTGTATCGTGTATGTACGACAACCCTGCATCACACATACTTGCAGCCTCTCACAGTCGATCGTAAGTAGTCTGAACATATTAAGGTAGATCGCCAGTAGTTCAAGTTTGAGTTTCGAAGCGTATAGAGTATCCCAATCAATTTCCATTCATCACCCCTACTTTAGTTATTAGCGTATTGTATGCTCTATCTTTCTTCTTGGCTCAAGTCCTGATTTCTCAATCATATCAGGGCAAACTATCATTCCTAGCTATAGAAATCAAGAGATGTTACCTTATTCGCAGCTTGTATGCAGAGAATCCCATTTTCGATGTCTTAGTTGGGCGGATATGTGAAAAAAGTTAATAGAAAAAAAGATCCTCACATATCGGCCCTCGATTTTCAATGGAAATTCATAGGTGAAAAAACATCGCAGTTATCTTCGTATGTTTTCAAATTATTCCAGATTTCTCAAATATCTGGGATTTCGGCGTATGTCAAAATCTCTGTTACTAGCAGAGTTAGGAGAAAAGTATTATATTTTGACATTCTAAGAGCTCTTTTTTGAGTAGAATGTGGTGTCATCTTCAAAATCTTTTATTTTTGGTTGAATGGTTTTCGAATTATAATACAACTTTTAGCTTTTCTGAATGCGAAACATAGGCGAATCCGGAAAAATGAGAAGATTCTTTTTGTTCTCCTCCCAATCACATACAGTGTGTTTAAAATAGACAATATTCAGGGGGTTATTGCTGAAGTAATTTCATGAAAAAAGTTTACATGGACATAAGTTTGCAACTACTTCGTTACCGATTTAGGGGTGTTGAAATTTAATCGAAAGGTGCAGTTAGATTTGAATTTTCAGTAAACCACTTGCGATATTGCAGTAAAATTCTGAGAGTGTCAAAAACTTTCAAAGACGAATAATTTTCAATAAGAAAAAATATATTGGGCTCACCATAGACACGCGTAAGGGCAGAACGCAGGTTATTCTAAAAAAAACTAAGTTGACGGACATGAAATTCATGTATGGACGTGCTGACGGATATGCATTTAAAGCTCGGCGGTTGTACATTGAATGATTTCCAAACCGTCTTGCTCCAAATACAAGAACTTTTGGAAGTGTTCATCGACGCCTATATGAAAAAGGCACATTAAGAAAATATGAAATAATTCAAGACGATCCCGTTACCTCTGAGAATTGACGCTTCAGGTGTCAGTAATGGAACTGTTCGACTCACGCCAAATTTCCTGAGATGTTGCTGTTTCATTTCAAGACTAATTTGCACTCCACTGTTATATATATATATATATATATATATATATATATATATATATATATATATATATATATATATATATATATATATATATATATATATATATATATATATATATATATATAGCTATAGCTCTATAATCAATCTGAGAACAATTTATCCAAACTAAAAGAGAGTCGAAAAGAGATACTTACAGTCATTTCTTGAAAAAAAAACAAAAATCGAAAGCAGATTTTTTGTTAACGATGTCTGCAACAAACCTGGAAGGAAAACTGAAATTAATGAAATATTCGACGAGGAAGGAAAAGAGGAATGAAATAAGGAAGTCATAGCCAACAGTTTTCAATAAACACTACTGTGAAATAGGAGAACAATATGCTGCAAAAATTAAGATGCCGATTGGTTATACTGATAAGGAAGAGTTTAGTAAAAACACAATGTACCTATACCCGACAGACGGCTTAGAAGTACAGAAGGTCATCAGAGAATTTAAGTTAGGGAAGGCGCCAGGGTATGATGGTTTACGTGCTGAAACTCTCAAGGAAATAGCATCGGAAATTTCAAAGCCTCTTGCGCATTTGATAAGTTGTTGTTGTTTGAAAAGGACAATTTCTGACGTTTTGAAATTGAGTGTAATAAAACCACTTCATGAAAGCGGTTCCAAATGTCAGGTCATAAACTGCAGACCTATCACAATTATATCTTCGATTGCAAAGATCGATGAAAAATAATGACATCTCGGATCAACTCTTACCTCGACAAATTCAATAAGGTTTCCATAGACAATTCGGTTTCCGGCCTGACAAATGTACAGAAGATGCTACAAAACAACTCACTTCAAATATTTATAACTGCATGGATAAAAAGTTACCATCACTTTGTATCTTCATCGATCTATGGAAAGCGTTTGACACTGTCTGTCATGAAAGATTATTGGATAAGCTCTATCGTCTGGGATTTCGTAGATCATCGTACGAATTACTAGAAAGCTACATGTCAAACCGTGAACAGGTCGTGAATATTGATGGAAATATTAGTAGCAGAAAACGTGTTACATAAGGGGTACCACAGGAACGGTCCTGGGTCCCATTCTCTTGATTATTTATATTAATTCCCAACTGAATCTCAAAATCTGAATTGAGACCTCTAGTAATCGAAGGATCAGAGGTGAGCGAGGGTACAGACGTAAAGTATCATGGCATCATTTTGGACAAGCATTTGAGATGGGAAATACAAACTCAAAATATAGGGAATAAAGTACTCAACCTACTGGGCCGATTCAAATATCTCAGGAAGTATCTCAAAGTACCGCAGATGAAGGTTCTATATCACTCGCTCATTCATTCACAGCTCACTTATGGTATTCTGGCATGGGGAGCTTACGACTGCCATTTCAAAAATAGGACGTCATATAGAAGTAGTTCCTTAAACTGATGATGGGGAAGCTTAAAAGATATCCAAGTGATCAGTTGTTCCCGACATAACTCAATTATATAGTTTCAAGCTCATATCAACTTTCCATAAGCATAGACATTCGCTACAATCCCACAACTATCAATATAAAACGAGAAATAATGATATAAAATATGCGATGCCATGAGACGCCAAAACAATTAGGACAAGAACTGCAGGATATCTCGGACCTCGCATGTTCAGGAAGGTTTCAGACGTTATAAAACGTATTATCAATCAGAAAACTTTCCAATGGAGGTTAAAGTTATGGATACTTTCCCAAGATAAGAATCTCTTCTATAACGTTATTAATCCCTCCACATGATGAAGCGTTGTTCAATGGATTAGTACAGGCCCGTTACATACGTGTAAATACCCAAATTTGACACACACACACACACACCGATTCGGGAACATATCTGGATTTGTCCTTTAGCCGATTTTGAAACATACTTGGCTTAGACCTCTTCCCGATTATGTCTGTATAAATCTAACTCGACAATCACACCCGAATGCGACAAAACTGAAAAGATTACTTTGTAAGGCATATATATATAATATGAAATTTATGTGACATTAAGTACAGAAGATTTTCCCATTTTTTGGGAAATCCTCAAATATCTGTTTATTTGTACCCCAGACAATGCAAGATATATATATATATATATATATATATATATATATATATATATATATATATATATATATATATATATATATATATTTTGTTACATTTCAAAAGAATAGTATATGACGTTTTACTGATTTATTCTATTGAAGTCCACACTCTATATAATTCCATGAATAGATATATGTTGTCCCCTTTCCTTTTCTCTCAGGTATGGGACCTTCAAAATGCGTCTGCTTTGAAAAATTCGTTGGGAGTAGAGTAAAAGTTTATTTCTTAAGGTTTTCAAATATTTCCGCAATCTAAAATCAGATTTTGTTATGATGTTATATTATCATTCCTATCATATTCATGAGGATTTTGGCTGCAAAATATCGAAATCTACTCAGCTTTTGTATTAGAATAAAATTCATTATGCAATCTCTATCAACCATATCTTGGATTAAATGCATTGTTCTTATCAGTGGACGAATACGAGTGTAAGAAAAAACTTGAAATTCGAGATTCACATCTGGCGTTCATTATTTTTGCAAGTAACTGGTTAGCATAGAGCACTACAAGTTCATTATTATTAATAATTGAGTGTTAAGATGTGTATATTGGGAACTTTTCAATTGTGTGGAACTTTCAGTGAATTATAGGAACAATTTTTTCAGTAACGACGAATTCAGTGTAAGTAGAATTATATGATTATATTTATTCTAAATTCTCGTATATTCGTGCTTATATCAGTTTATTTTCAGGTGATTCGTTACTGAAGTGCTAGTATTCCGGACCAGAAACTGGTAACATTCTAGTGCCACGTAAGTTTTAACACTTTCTTTATACAATTTTGTTCCTCCAATGTCTATAACTCATATAATCAAGTTTGAAGAAATTGTACCCGTTCTACAATATAAATTCTATTTTCGCGCAAATAAGACTCAAGATATCGAAGAAAATATATCCTGATCGAATAAAACCATATTTCCTTTTCGATATCAATAAAACCGAATGTAGATTTTTTACTTAAATTTCTGGATATGAGAAAGTTTGCTGCAGGTAAAGAACGAATCATGTGTGATCTCCGGAATTGCTCGGCCAGTAAATTAGTTTCTGCAGCTGCTTTTAAACAGGTCGCTTCAATATGAACTATTTTCCTTCTACCAAGTAGGCACCCCTTTTATAGATAAAGATAAGTTTATAATGCTGAAAGAGTCCTCCTTAAGGCATAAATCGACCTGCTTTCACATTTAATTCATAACTAAATAGTTCGCATAATTTAATATTACCAGGTATGTAAATATGAAACCGGAATGTTTCCAATAGAAAATACATGTTTATTGTACGAAAATTATGCAGAATAATTTATTCATAGTATTGCTCTGAGCTAGCTATACATGTTTCCCAGCTCTATGTCAATTTGTGGAAACCACGCCAAAAAAACTGCTGCTCTTTCGAAGCAAACTAGTCATTGGGCCATTTCTATAGATTTTCGTAAGGAATGGAGTATTGCTCAGCAAATACGTGTCCTATAGATGCAAATAAACGATAATCGGATAGAGCCAAGTCTGGAGAGTGAGCCTCATGCGGAAGTATTTCCCAACTGAAAGTCTCAATCGTTTCCTTGTCCGGTTTTGCTGTGTGTGATGCATTATCATGAAGCAAAATTACTTTTTTCTGCCTTTTTAGATATTCTGCTCGTTTTTCACGCAAAGTTCGATTCGAATCGATCATTTGTTGTTGATAGCGTTCAGTTTTAACGGTCTCACCAAGTGTTAGCAGCTCGTAATAGATCACACCCTTCTGATCCCACCAAACACAGAGCATTGTCTTCCGTTCATAGCGATTTGGTCTTGCAGTCGATGTTACTGGTTCGCCTGTCACAACTCGAAAGAGAAATGACTTTCAGTACCTGGCGAGCAGCTTTTCGCAAATGCTTTTCCGATTATCCTGCTGTCTTTCATTCAGTTCATATGAAACCCACTTTCCCATCTTTTGGATCTTTGCATGGCCCTCTGTATACAAGGCTGAAGCTGCTCATGTGGCAACAGCGCATGACGTCACACTAACAGGGTTACTTGAGATTGAACTAGCACAAAGTGCATATGGCGCGGGTATTTTAAATTGAATTCGCATGCATTTAAATGATACTTTAATATGAAAACACTTGGAAACACTCACTTACAAAGACAGAGAAATGTGTGAGAAAAAATATTAATGATCTTAGTAGAAATAGGTAACTGAAAACAACAGAAGGTAAATGATTTAAAGTACAGTAAGAAGTTTCCGTTTTTGCGAATATGTAATTTAATTAAGAAGTTGTTTTCAATAACATATTAGATTCGTTTTATATAAGTTTCTCAACAACTGTTTCATCAGATTTTCATCTTGATAACACTCTGGAAGAACAAAATTCTTTTGATTATCATTTCGATTTATTCAGTTATTTCTGATGTTCTTAAAAATATGAACACAGTATCATGAGTTTAAAAAGTTTTATGTTAACCCCATTATTATCGAAAATGATGGCGACCAGTTTAAGACTGCAATTTTTCAGTAACGTACAAACTTTTGAGTCATTTTTGCAAACTCTTTTCCTTTGATGGTATAGACTGAAAAAGAGCTACAACAACCTTAAATTTACCAAACGCTGAAGAAATTAAATACGTCACCACTGTTTTAGCTGCACAAGAATTTTTATCTTCTACATGTCCCAAAACATCCTCATCTTTATAATCACATTTTTGTTTGATATACATTTCATCTATTTGCAAAATAACAAATTCTCCCTGCTATTTAGCTGACTAACTCTTCCTTTGAGAAAATAATCATTTTATTCTGGCTTATTAGCTGAAATTCGCCAAGAATTTGTAATTTTTCAATTGTTTTTGGGTGAGGCAATGTTAAAATGAA
Source organism: Cryptolaemus montrouzieri (assembly GCA_013387265.2). Taxonomy (NCBI): domain Eukaryota; kingdom Metazoa; phylum Arthropoda; class Insecta; order Coleoptera; family Coccinellidae; genus Cryptolaemus; species Cryptolaemus montrouzieri. The sequence continues at coordinate 23,066 of JABFTP020000051.1, forward strand.
ATTTTCTCTCAACATAGAATAACATGCTGTAGTATATTAAAAAGAATGCAAAATCATTCCTGGAGAATAACTCATGGACTTTTTCATTCAAAGCTCGAATTGAACTGCGCTTTTAAAATATTTGTCTTGTGAAAAACATGCTCCCTGCTTTTAATGTGTTTAAGTAAACTTTACAAACATTCTAAAAGATCATTAATATTTTTCACCAGATTTGTAACGTTGAATTGAAGTTCATCACATTCCTTAACATACTTGTATCAAATCAAAATATTTTCTAATTGCGACCATCTCTTAATTTTGCCACCACCATTATGAACCCGATTAAAATCTTCTTTAGATATATAACAGTCTTTTGTATATACCTCTATACTCAAACTGTCTTGCACTTGAATACAGACAAGTACCGTTGGCATATTTTCCAAAGCAACCTGATAAAAACATACTTTATTACTTAAAACCTCGCACTTCTACTGTTGTAAATCCAGTTTTTGCCTAAAATTGACTAAGAACACTGTATAGTCGTTAATAATGTATCCACAAAGCCATTGCCCGATTTCCTGTTTCTCTCGTTGTAAGACCATTTCCTTTTGGACAGCAGGGTCTTTTCTTACTTCTGGCAATTTCTTGTTTATATAAGACGGTAAATTAGGGAATAATGTGGAAACTGCCCCAGGTAACAGTGCATACTTCGATCTAGAAATAACTCTTTCCTGGCTTGTCGAATCCACATACGTCTCTTCTTTCAAAATGAAATGAGGTTCAAAATGTTTTTCACAAACAACAGCGTTTTTACCAGGAGTCCAGTTCTTTCTGGGAATGTTCTTAATCCAAGTATTCCTAAGCACATCATCCTTTGGAAAATTAATTCCTTTTTTTCGTTTTAAGATTTATAATTGCTATTACATGCTGGCACTACACAAGTATTTGGCATGTTCAGAGTCTCGAAACGAAAACTAAACAGAACTAGGCAGACACCATATACTGATGAATTAAGCACCTGATTATTCAGAACAAATGAATACAGTTTGCAATGAAAACTGTAGATTGTTTAAACAATGCTTAAAACTTCCGAAAACAAATTAAATACGAAATATCTTCAACGTGCTTCAACCTACTGTAAACGATGGCCCGCATGAAGGTTCATTTTCACTCGGTACGGGCAGTCGATAGCCCTGCTAGCATTGTTGCCTATTCTCACCAGCTTCTTGTATAGAGAGGGCCGTGATCTTTTCCATGGCCTTCAAACATATGAAGACCGCTTCTCGTGTCACATTTAATAGATCCGCGAGTTGTTTTTGAGTTTGAACATCATCCTCATCCAACAATGCTTAAAATTCGTTGTCTTCAAACTTTTTCAGTTTTTTTCCTCGTTCTTCGATAAGCATTCGATGCGATTCTCAAGTAGTTTCTTCAAATAATACCAGAAAACCGATTCTGTCCGCAAATCATAGTGTCTAGGCACAAAATTTGACATGTTTAATGTTATTTCACACTATGCTGTTGTATGAAACGTGTACTATTATGAGTTGAAAATCTTTGTCTTATGTCAAAACAATGAAATGGCGCACATAACGCGGTCTGCGGAAACCATATCGACGGCTAGGGCCAATTCCGGTTTCATATTTACATACCAGATTATAGAGAATTCTCGTTTAATACTTGTATAAACATAATGAATAAGTGATTAATTAAAACACTTGGCAAAGGTTTCACATCAATATATTTGAAGACTCGATATACGTTTCGAGTTATCTGCGCATTAATCAAAGTAATGCAATATTGAAAAACAAAATGAAATGTTTCAAATAAAACGGCATTCACAACAGAAAATTGGCCGAAATCAGTTTGCTCATTACAAATTGGCTAGTTTTTCTTACGAGCAGGCGTGATTTCCATCATCTCTAAGAAATCCATTTTTCCCCTACTTCCTAGATGTATAACTTCAATTCTATCGGAATCTATGAAATGATTTCATCTGTACATAAATACAGTAGCATATTTGTTTTGAATAATGGATCTTTCGAGTCCATCAATTATCTTCTCGATGCATCCGCCAGTTTGGCCCATATAGAAAGTCTCGCATTCACCGCAGTGTATATTGTATAATCCACTTTCAGCAAATAATTTCATTTTATCTTCATCATTAACTAACAATGATCCCAAATTCTTTTTATTCGTACTGATGATGTAAATATTATTTCCGTGCAATCAATTAAATATCCTGTTGATAATGTGAAGAATATAACAAATTTGATATTTTCCATTTGATTTCTTAGTATGGAAGGGAGAAATGCTGTAAAGGAAAAATTAATGCATTGGATTTATCGGGTTTAAGCAGTCAAAGGGCTTTTGTGTACTCTTTATTTCATATCTACTAGCTTTCGGACAATATCTTGTCCTTCTTCAGGTATCCTATAATATAACAATAATTAATATAATGATCACATGAACAGTTTAAAAACCGACAACTCACATAAGTGTTGAGGTTAAAAAGTTGAGTTCATCTAATTGTTAGGTACCATGTTAAAAACATATACTTTAGCAATCTACAAATTATATATATCTATGCAATGGTAATCGTCAATACATAATATATTTCAAGGATCTTTTATAATCAAATTAACTGTAATTCGCAATCATTTATTCCACACATTCTTTTGGACTTCAACATTTATTATTCTTGTCAATGAGTCTCCATACGTCCATGGTTGACATTCATTCTGACAATTGACGTTTCACAGATTGAGTGCCAGTGATCAATCTTCTTCTTTCGCAGAAATCAGACTATTATGGTCATGTTACATTATTATATATTGATCCAATCTACCTCTCTCATCCTCCGTGTCCTTAATTTGATTCAGGATATTACAATATAAAGTGCCGATGCTTCTTGAATCAGTATGTACATTGATAAAGTTATGAAATTCTCTACTGTAACAGCTTCCAAGAACATTGTTTTACCATCATTGTTTTCAGTTAGTAAGATTTCTGCCTCTTCAAATTTCATCCTATGCCCTGTTTCTTTTTTATGTTCACCAATCCTTGTTTCAAGCCATCTCTCTGTTTGGCCCACATATATGCCATCGCATACACCACATTGTATCTTGTATACAACATAGAGGTTCGCCCTTTAGGATTTTTACTTTTTGTTTTTGAGGAAATCTTTTCTCCTATAGAATTGATAACTTCTTTCGCTATTTTAATGTTATCCATATTTTTGAAAATTGATACTATTGAGGGTGTTACCTCAGGTACATATGGTAAGGACACGTACCTCATAGTAGTTTCTTGTTGTATTAAATTGGTATCTATTGGCAGGTCAACGGGATTTGGAACCATGTTTGAATTCTCAAATAGAAGTCTAGATGGATATGAATTCTTAATAAGTGAGATTTTTAGTAGCTTCATTTTCTTTTGGTAGAATGAGGATGGACCAATCGTTCTATTCGGTTTTTGATCCCAAAACTAAGTTACTTTTTTGTCTAGTCTGAGCTTATCGGTTTTCGGTACCAGTCAGTTATGATGGTATCGTTCTCATCTCTTATAAGCATGACATCTAAATATGGTAGCTTTCTGTCTGTTTCAACTTCATAAGAAAAATTAATGTTACTGTCATATGAATTGAAAGTGTCAACGACGAATTCTATTTGATTGTGTGGGATTAAACAGAATAGATCATCCACGAATTTTTGATTATTATTACTTCGAATGGTAATTTTGGTGAACTCTCATTCAACAAATCATCTATCACTAATTGTGCCAATATTGATGACATTTGAGATCCCATTGGGATACCTTTGATTTATTTATAAAATTTCTCTTTAAATTGACAATAGGTTGTGTCGAAAATCAACTTGACCCACAATAAGAAGATAAGAGTTTTTCATTTCGATGTTTTTGCTTCGAGTTTGAAAATCTTGATAGAGTGGAAATGCTCGAGCGCTATTTCCGTCGGATTGAGAATTGGTTTGTATCATACCTGTATCAACTTTATTTTTATCATTTTCTTTATCAATTCTTCAGACACAATACGAAATATTACAACTACCTAATCAGTTCTGATTTTCATTCAGTGAAAATGATATTCATCATTATTCTCTGAAAAGTACTCTGTCATTTCCATATTCTCACTCCACAGAGCTTACTTCACAAGTTATCAGAGCTTTTTGTTCCATTTTCAGTCGTTTTACTCCAAATACGGATTAATTTTGATTTCCTGAACTGAGAAAAATTATCACAAACGTCCATTCTGTGAATTCCATTGATGATTGTTTTCCGAATCGAATGAAGTGGTTAAATTTCACTCCTAAAATAAAGTGCTTTCTTTAATACTTGTTTCGCAGAAGGTACTTGAAAATCAATAAGTAACTGAACAAGAAATAGAAGAAATTATACCATTAAAAAGTCGAAGAGAAGGTTAAGTTTTGGTATTTCTAGAAGTGACAAAATTATATAATGCTCAAGGTAGTTAAGATAATATATAAGATGCAACTCGGTATTTATTTCATCCATCAATAATTGTAGGAGCTATAGCTATGGGCATTGTTCAGGAAACATCTGGTATATGAACATGATTAGTAGATGAGAAAAATAATTAAACAATTGAAGGAGAACGTTTCTCAAAATGAAATGAATAAAAGTATCATCAAAAGACAAGATTGAAAATTATAATATTATATTAATACAATAATACCAGGGAAATAAATTAGAGACGTGCGGACGAACGGAAATCAAGCTGGTCGTTAGTTATTGGTGAATCATTATCATGAGCTAGTTTATTTCTAAAAATTCTAATAAGTCTAAACCAGGGGTGCTCAAACTTGAACTGCTAGCGATCTACCTCAATATTTTTAGACTACTTACGATCGACTCTGAGAGGCTGACATGTCCTGACTCATGACTTCAATACGCCTTGTGACAGTCGGACGAGATAACTGAAGTTCTCTAATAGGAGACAATTTTTCTGTTTTATTTTTCAAATCTCTAATTGAAGTCTCACCCGCTTCAATAAATGTTTCCTTCACAATCGATCCATGTTCGAGTGGTTTCGTGTGTTTCGCCAATATATGAGATATTTTAAATGATGCGATCGTAGCAGCATAGCGATTTTTTGGGTGGTCTTGTGAACATGATTTGTTCTTTTTTCAAACAAGATGTCAAATCACGTACTTTTGTTTTCTTAATTCACTCTTTGGCGAAAAATCCTTTTTATAGTTTTATGATGTCTCTCTAAGTAACCACGCTTAGGTGTTGCAACTGACGCACGACAAATAAGACAAATACACTTATCCTTCACCATATACAAGAAAAATTCTTCCTCTAAATTTTTATTGGAATTATATGTTTTAGATCTCTTCGCTTCAGTCGTTTTGTTCTATTGAATAATAAACTTTTTATCGACGTAGTATTGTCTTCAAGTTACAATTCAGAATGACCCTAATTCCTGCAGGCGCAACATTTATATCAAAAGTCTCGAATGTTTCGGTCAAACGCGCCACCCAAAATTTCTAGGGAAACAGCAAGAATAAAAAACGTGCCTTTTCTTTGATAAGTACCGTGATTTTCTTTGATAAAGCCGCCTTTGGCCACTAGCAAAGTGTTATTCTATTACATAATAATTTTTTGTAGTTTAGTTACCTACTTGATGAAAAAATTTTTCTACTCGAGATCTACTCAAAATGCACTCGCGATCGACCGTTTGAGCAATCCTGTTCTAATCTCTTGCTTTTGTTGCCTGAATGTAAAATTTGTGTGTTCGTGACGAACATTTGCTTTTGAATTGTGGAGGCCGTTACTTGATGTAGATCCATGATATAAATGAGATAAAATACATAACTACTCATTACATCCAATTCAACACAAAGTTGCAGCTTTAAACAGCATGGTACATCGGTTACTCAATTTACCTTTATCAGTAGAAGATTATAATAAAGAGTTAAACATCATCAAACAGATAGCCATTAATAATTCATATAATCCGGATATGATAGATCTAATCATTCGTAAAAACTGTATCAGAAAGCAATAAATGAATGAATCATAAAGACTATAAAATATTCAACAGTTTAACATTCTGCGGTTCTGCAAGTACAAATATTAAATCCTTTCTCGTCAAACAAAATCTTAATATAACTTTCAAAACTTCTAATAACTTAGGTAAATATATTAAAAGAATAAATCTCGTGTTGAAAAATCAAGTAAATCAGGAATCTATAAACTCAATTGCGGTTCTTGTGATAAAATTTATATCGGCAGGACCTATAGGAGTTTTGGCATAAGAACATCTGAACATAAACGTAGCTTCGATAAAAATAAATCTGATTCAAATTATTCAAACCACCTAATAAAAGAAAACCATTCATTCAATAAAACTTTGACATATTACATATAAAATCAAAAGTTCAAAATTGGATCTCCTAGAAGCATTAGAAATAAATAGATACAAACATTCGGACAAGCTTTTGAATGAACAGGTAGATTTGAATTACTCACCCTACTTAACTTGTTTAATTAGTTTTATTACCTTTCATACTAACTGTAAAATGGCTCGGTGTGGATTTTCCTGTTATTCATCCAACTTGTTCTACGATTTGTTTATAATACCATACTCTTCATTCTATTTTTCATTCTTGATAAAGCTGCTGTGTCAGCGAAACGTCGTCGAATTTTTTCAAATAAAGTGTAGATTAAAGTTAAACCTTGTGTTTTTATCTCATTTAAAACATTTGCTTATTCAATGTTCTGAAAAACTAACAGCTTTTTTCATGAATTATTAATTTTTATGCTTGTCTGCTTTTATATTGATGAAACGACTAGATTGTCCCATATAGAAAGCAGGACAATCATTACAAAATAATTTATTTACATCGCTTTATATTTCTCCTCCATCAAGTCGAACATTGTTATTGACCATGAGTCAACATAAATTTCTCTTAATTGTATATTTTGTGTTGATTTTATTCTGTTTCATATAGGGCATAATTTAGTACGTACTTATTTTGGGGAAATATATGTATATATTCTTCAACCTGAAGTATGGGGTATATCGAGAATAATATTAATTTGTGGTATAGTTTTGCTATTAATTTGTCTATGGTGTTATGTTGTACCCTTCATTTAAAGCTAGTATTTTCAAGTTTCCAATTTACTTCCTCGAAGGTTTTCATGAAGGAGTATCCGTCCGTTATCTATGGCGAAAGTATGAAACCCAAACATTTTGATTGTATTTGAATGGGAACTACTGTTATGCACTGAAGTATCACAAATTCAAGATGATGATGATCTTTATAAATATGTTAATTCTGTAAAAATTCTACCGGGAATTGATTATTTTTGAAATTTTGTTTTTGCTAAGTTGGCACCACTATTTTCTATAATGAAGCGGACTTTGAAAGTGATCTGTCATTTTTTCGTTTACGTTGCTCAATTTTGTCAGTTCTCACAAGAGTTATTTCCGATTTTTACAATGGATAAAATATCAAACATATAATTTGTCTCAGATTTTATATTGCGGAATTCCCTGAAATTTTAGGAGGCTTACGGTGAATCGACTTCATTACAGAGAATTCAACAGCGGTGGGAATGTGTTAAACGATTTGCCTCGTTCAGGTCGTCCATCAATATCTTCAACTAAATTTAACGTAGATAAGTGAAGGAAATGGTAATTGAATATCGTCATTCAGGTTTGAGAGGTAGATAATGAACTTTCTGCGCATCAGGAATAAATTCGTACCATTTCAAATGATCATTTAGGCATGAAACGCGTTGCTGCTGGGGCTGAATATCTCAGAAACTGCAGGAGTTTTGAGGAAAACCCAATTTTTACGGAAATTTCAATACCCTGTAGCTCCGTAACGAAGCTTTTGCGGACCTATGTTTCTATAAACTTTTTTTCTCAAAATTGCACGTAAATCTACCCCCTCAAGTTGTGACTTACTATTATGTGACACCCTGTATACAAATACAAAAAATTCTAGTTTAACGCATCTACAATAACAAAGGTCGACTTAATGCATACAGGGTGCTTCAACGAAAACTAAACAGAGGCTATATCTACCAAGATATTCATTTCTGATAAAAACGCAAAAACAGGTCAATTTTTGTTTCAAGGGTGTCATCTTTTGGGGTACAAAACTTGCCTGAAATATCAACGCCCTAAGCGGGGGTTGCAATCCTTGAACATTTTGAATAGAGACGATGGGTCGAGTGATGACTCAAAAGAAAGGTGGTATCTTTGTCTACATTGCCTAGAACGAATTTCCATTTTTAATTGAAAACTGTAAAAGATACAGGGTGAGCAAAGATAGGGAAGACTATTTCCCTAAGACTATTCAAGTTTCAGTGAGGTAAAAAGGGTACAGATCTATGCTAATCAATAGCAGTCATCATCAAGTACCATCCCCATCTCGAATTTCAATCCCTGGAGCAAGGGTGACAACCCTTAAAAATTTGGAAAAAGGTAGATGGGTCGAGTGATAACTCAAAAGAAAGGTATTATTTTTATCTGCACTCCCATGAAAGAATTTTCATTTTTGATTGATAATTGTAGAAGATCCAGAGTGAGCCATTGAAAAATAGAGAAGACTATCTCCCCAAGACTATTGGAATATTAGTGCGAAAAACTGAAGTGGATTCATTTTAGATCAAAAGCTGTCATCTTCCGAATTACAATCCCTAGAGCAGGGGTAATATTTCAATCCAGTGAGTCTCCTCTATTTTTCAGTAGCTCACTTTGTATTTTCTACAGTTTTTAATCAAAAATGAAAATTCGTTCACGGGGATGCAGACAAAGATAGTACCTTTCTTTCGAGGTATAACTCGACCCATCTATTCTCTTACAAATTTTCAAGGGTTGTCACCCCTGCTCCAGGAGTTGAAATTCGAGATGAGGATGGTACTTGACGATGACTGCCATTGATCTGCATGGATCTGTTCCATTTTACCTCACTGAAACTTGAATATTCTCAGGGAAAAAGTCTTCCTATGTTTCAGTTGCTCACTCTGTATCTTTTACAGTTTTCATTTAAAATGGAAATTCGTTCAAGGCAGTGTAGAAAAATACCACCTTTCTTTTGTGTCATCACTGACTCATTTTTCCTATTCAAAATGTTCATGATTGCAACCCCGCTTAGGGGTTGATATTTCAGGCGATGTCTCCTTGAAACCGAAATTGACTCGTTTTTGCGTTTTGATCTGAAATGAATATCCTGGTAGATATAGCGTCTGTTAAGTTTTCGTTGAAACACCCTGTATGAAAAAAGCGGTTTATATAACGCATATCAAAGCGACTGTCCACCTTTTCATATAGATCGAACTGGTAGTTCCATCAGTATTTGAGTAAACAAACATAGAAAATCAATAATCGATAAAGCATTAACAACTTGTTTTTCAGAAGATTATATCTATATGAATTCGTAGAATGTTCGTGAACTCATTATCATAATCTACTAATAACTAACGACCTGCTTGATTTCCGTTTGACCACTTTTCTCTCATCTATTTCTTAGGTATTAATGACATTAATAAATTTAATTTTTTTCAGTTTTCAAAAATGTGAGTAATCCCGAAACATATGTTGAACATATTTGTATTCATTTTATATTGTGAAACTTGAGCCCAGAATGTTTTATTTCCACTGTTTATCATAATTATTTTGTCAAAATGTTTCTCGAAATGATTAGCCATTTCATTATCTACTTTGATATAAATTTGTGCCAAGAAATACGAAACAATCCTAAGATAGTTCGATTTAATTAAACTGCACTGTATATTTGATTAGAAAATAAAACGCAGTACTGAATACTCATGAAACTTATAAGCCATGTCATCTGTTACCTTCAGATATCGCCTTTGTTGTATTTTACTTTCGCAGGTCTTGATTCGAAACGAAGTGCCAGTTTTGACAGGTATTACGACCGCAAACGTCCTGGAAAGATTGATGCGGTTGTCTATTGATTTCATCCATCAATTCGTCGATTAATCTTTCAAGTGTAGATAGGCATATTCGTTCGGCGATGTGTCATTTTTACTATGACAAGTTGACAAAGCTTCACCATTTTTACCCTAAGGTTGGTACATTTCGATTAAGTTGGAAATAAAAAAATATCTATTTTGTGATAGAAATGTATTGAAGACAAACGAAATTCAAATAAAACTTTTGTTACAAGAAGTCTAAGATAAATGAAAAGATTATGTAAAGGATGAAAGTGAAGTCCAAATGGTGATAATTTATAGTCTCAGAATATTTAATAGTTCATGGTATAGGGGATATCCACCGGGATCGTCCGTTGAAACCTTTTAAGTTCCAATTATAATATCAAGCTGAAATTTTATAAGCGGCCATAACTAGCGCTTTCAATTGAGTGAAATATTTTCGAAGTGATACCATTTTCGGTTATACCGGAAATGGTCAACAATTCGTTATTCAAATGGCAATCTACCTTTTTATTATACATCTAGAAACGACATTTGAGCAAGGCATAAAATAACCAAGTTGTTTGCACTTATCTGTCAAAACTTTTGACAGATTTAATCATTTTGTTATAAACTCGATTTTTGAGGAACATTTGAGAAGAAATGTAGCTCGTAGATATTCTGCACACAAACACAATGTTTGCTTGGGTGGATAGCAGAAGGATCAAGGAATTCTTTAAGCAATCTACACATGTCAAATGTTTATTGCGTTGTTTTGTATGATTTTTTCAATTTGGCCTTTTTCAAACAGCAATAACTCAATTTTTCAAATTGCACGTACCAATTTTTATATCGCCATCAGATGAAGCGTCAAATTTAAGATGGAATTGTATAAGCATGTACTTTACTCATCTCTTATAATTCCGAAATAATTTGGGAATATATTGAATTTTCATGATTTTGCAAGAACTACCAGAGAATGCTTTGCAATATATGAATCAAGTAGCAGAACTGACTACGCTCACCTGACAGGTGCCTAAATAATGTACTTCTCACTTCGTTCAATGGAATTTGATATTTCTACAAGAATTGTCGTTATTTCAGATTGAAAATATCCAAAAATACAACACATATGGAATGAAACCACTGGTTATTCAAACGAAAATATATCTTATCTTTACTTAACTCATTTCAGAATGTCAAGAAGTAGTGGGTAGAAATTGCAGGCAATTCAATAACCAATTTTCGAATTTAACGTCTAAAGGTATAATAAAATTTCGAAGCATTAGAAGCAATTTTCTACAATTCGGATATATAAAAATTGTAGCAACTAAGCGAAAACCAATCATCGAAGATAATTACATTAAAGAGAATAAATGATAGCAAACATCATAGGAGAAAACTAATTTACGATCTGAATAAATGATCAATATGGGCCCCATTTTGCTCGATAAATTGACAGCTCGTATACGAACATGATGAGTTGCCCTCCTAGTTTCCTCAGGATCAATATTACGAAAAGCATTAAGAATACGCTCTAGTAACTCTTCTTTACTTCTTACAGGAGATACACTTCACTATTGATTTTGCCCCATAAATAAAAATCAAGGGTCGTCAGGTCCGGAGAACGCGGAGGACGTAAATTTGGTCCTTGATTTCCCATCATCTATCCTCGAACATTTCTGTTAGCTGCCATAACAGCTCGTGTTTTATGTGCTGGTGCACCATCCATTTGGTAAGAGCAATCCCTCAGAATGTTAAGGGTAATCCATCTAAAAATTTGCTAATGTTCCTCTCAAAATTTCCAGGTATCCTAGTCAATTGAAATTTTCCTCATAAATGTGATAAGCCAACAAATCGTTCTTTAAAATTGCAAAAACGTTCACGCTGAATTTATTTTGGAAATCAATAACCTCAATAAAATGTGGATTTTCTGTGGACCAAAATGTCGATTTCTCCTGTTTGTTATTCCACTTACATTGAACTTGGCTTCATCAGACCATATAGTTTTTGCAGAATTGTCTCATCTTCTTGAAGCCGAATTAATAAATTTTCACAGAAATTCAGCCGCTTGGGAAGGTCAGTTGGTTTCAATTTTTGTAGTCTGATAAAAGAATACGGGTGCATGTTATGTTTCTTAAGGATCCTTTGAATGAAAGTATAACTCAATCCAATATCCATTGATGCTGACTTAATGGTCGCATGTGGATTGGCACGAAAATACGCTAGCGTATTAATTTGATTGTCGTCGTCCTCGAGAATTGGTTTTCTTTCAGTTTCTATGTATTTTGTTCCTCCAAATTGCAGAAAATTGCTTCTAATCCTTCGAAATTTTGATTTACTCATAGGCGCCAAATTTGGAAATTGGTTATTGAATTGCCTGCAAGTTTTATCCACCACTTTTTGACATTCGCCATGAATTAAAAAGAGATTAAACTTATCCTCGTTTGAATAGTCAGCCATTTTATTATCTATCTGGTGTTTTCAAAATTTTCACTTCAAATTACCAACAGTTCTCGTTGAAATATCAAATTCAAATGAACGAAGTGACAAGTATATTAATTTTAGGCACCTGTAAGGTGAGCGTAGCCAGTTCAGCTACTTGATTCAAATATTTCAAAACGATCTCTGTTAGTTCTTGCAAAATCATCAAAATTCAATATATTCCCAAATTATTTCGGAACTATAAGAGATGGGTATAGTACATGCTTATACATTTCCATCTGAAATTTGTCGCTTCATCTGATGGCGATACAAAAATTTGCACGTGTCATTTGAAAAATTGAGTTATTGCTGTTTGAAAAGGCCAAATTGAAAAAATCATACAAAACAACGCAATAAACATTTGACATGTGTAGATTGTTTAGAAAATGACTTGATCCTTCTTCTATCCACGCAAGCAAAAACTGTGTCTGTAGTGTGAAAGAACTACGAGCTGCAATTCTTTTAAATGTTCCTCAAAAATCGAGTTTATAACAAAAATGATTAAATCCGTCAAAAGTTTTGGCAGATGAGTGCCAACAGCTTGGGTATTTTATGCCTTGCTCAAATGTCGGTTCTAGATGTTTAATAAAATAGGTGGATTGCCGTTTGAAAAACAAAGTAATGACCCACTTCCGGTATAACCGAAATTGGTATCACTTCGAAAATATTTCACTTCAATAGGAAATCGCTAGTTATGGCCGCGTATAAAATTTCAGCTAGATATTGTAATTGGAACTCAAAAGTTTTTAACGGACGGTCCCGGTCCCGGATAGCTCTGTATACCATGTCCCTTTTCTCGCTTTCGATGAATTTTGAAATGATCTAAATTTCATCCATATTTATCTCAGCTGTTTTCAATTTAATGTAATGATTTTTTCAACTTGCTTAGGCAGATAATTTTCTGAATGAATTACAGTGGTGTAGTCCAGATATTCTAATTTCAAGTTTGTAAGGATTTCTTTGATATACTGTAAATGCTTCCTTGTTTGCATTTACTACATTCGCGTTTTCACACAATGAAAAATTTAGGCGTAAAAGTGAGAAAAATGGAAAATAACTAAGAATCGTTACTAAGAAATTTTTGGGTTGAATAATCTGTAATTGGCTCTTATGTCTGTAGGATAACATGGTATTGGACTATTTCCCGCAATCTCGGGAGCGAAAAGTTTAGTTTACGCACTAATAAGGGCTTAAAAGTGAGACAGATAGCAAAAATTTATAAATATCATCACTAAGAAACTTTTCTGAACAGGAAAATTTTCAAATGGATATTACGTTTTTAAAGTGAAGGAATACAGGGTGTTACATATTAGTATGTCACATCTGGAGGGGGAAATCTACGTGCATTTAAGAAGAAAAGTTTATACAAACATGAGTTCGCAAAAGCTTCTTTGCGGAGCTACAGAATGTTGAAATATCCGAAAAAAAATTGTTATTTCTTCAAAACTCCTGCAGTTTTTCAGATCTTCAGCATATAACTGGAATGCAAGCTATGTCTTACAGCCTCCATCATTACACGTCCTAGATTTCAACTGAAATTCACAAGGTGTTTTCTTTTCCGAGGCCATGTGTACTCTTGCCCTTTTAAACTTTTTGCGGTACGCCACTGATCAGCGTACAAAGAATTTTTGTCGTCTTCTTTCAACTCAAAAACTCTTTTGATACCTGTGGTCTCCAACCGTTTTCGAGTGAAAAATTGTTGAATTTGAACTATTTGAATTCTATATTATTCGCTAAATAAAAATAATTATAGAAATACTCGATAGGTTTGCCCAAAATTTGCTTTTTATTTCGATAGTTCGTCTTCTGAGACTCAACTTATTCTTGTTCAATATCAAACAAAAGAAAAGGAACAATTAAAAACTAAATAAATTGCTGGAAGTGTTCTCTTCCTGCCTCTGTCCTTTGCATATAATAACGCATCATTTTATTAAATTACGGAGTAGTGGGGTAGTGTGGTGCTTATGGCTGTTACAATAAGAATGTGGATGTGATACAAAAATGGATTCTGAAAATAAGTTACAATAAAAAACTCACCTTCTCTAGCGATGCGTTGTTCAAAATATCCAACGTCATGGACATACATCAATTGTTTACAGCACAAATAATATCCCAAATTTCGAAAAACAAAATAGACATAAGCGCCCCTAAACACGAGTATTCCACTAGATATAATGCCATGCAGTTCGAAAAAGAAAGAGCAGAAGAAGCAATAGGACAAAGAAGCTTCGCATACTAAGCACCGAAGATATTCGCATATTCTGGATCTTGAAGACCAACAGAACAGAATATTATAACATTATAAATCGTAAATAACAAAGAATAATAATAATAATACAATTATGGAATGGAATAGAATATTTTAATTATATTAAGACAGAAATTTAAGACAAAATAATTAAATACAGAGAGAACCTAATCAAATGAGAGAAACACGGATATGACAAAGCAACCTTGAAATGAAAAAATAACTCGAATATGACGTTAAACCCGAAAATGACCAAACTACCTAAATATGACAAATCAAGACTCGAAAATGACAAAAAGAGTTAAGTTTAAATCGCGTACAGAAAATTGTTGCGATATAATATTCGCTGCGATTATTGTTTATTGAGAATTGAAGATGTACCTACTACATTACATTATATTAAGTTTTCCATTTGTATATGATACTTTTACTGAATAAACCATAATATCATTATTATTATTATTTACTCTTCGATAGCGTCCTGGTATATTTCTTATCGTGTCACAATAGGTTGATTTTCGATTTCTCAATTTTTTTACAGTGTTCACTGGATTGGTATAAACTAAACTTTTGAGAACTCGCAATAAGAGAAAGTCTAAACTATTTAAGTCTGTGGACCTAGAAGGCCATGGTTTTGGCTCACCCCGACCTATCCATCGCTTATTGAATGTATTATTCAAAAATTCCGTATCTTCTCTACTAAAATGTGCTGATGCCCCAGCATGCATGAACCACACTATGTTTCTCACCAAAAGTGACACATCCTCGAGCAATAAAGGTAACTCCTCCTCAAGAAATTGCCGATAAGCGGGACCGTTTAGTCTGTTAGGCAAAAAAATTGCCCAATCAAATATTTTCCAATTATTCTGACCCAGACATTTAGTGAGAATTGTTTTTGATAATGAGATTCTTCAATCAAATGGGGGTTTTCCTCAGCCCAAAAATGGATATTGTGAAAATTTGTGATAGCAGTTCTCGAAAAGTTAGCTTCGTCTATGAACATTTTCTCTAAGTTTATCAAAAAACCATTGGCAGAAGTTCAGTCTTGAAAGAAAATCTCGAGGAAGTAGAGTTTAAACGCGTTGAATATGAAACGGGTACAATCAACAGTCGTGGAGAATCCTCCCAACTAGAGCATATGAATTATTCAACTGATTTCCCATTTTCTTGTGCCCACATGAGGATTCAAATCAATAGAATTCAAAACTGCCTTCTCAATATCTGGAGTTCTCATAGTTTAAGTTGCACCTTTCAAATGATTATTTGCAGTAAAAGTACCAGTTTCCCTCAACCTTCTGTGGATATTTGAAAATGTTCACCTGTCTGGTGTTATTTGATTTGCAAAGCGCACCTGATATAATTGCGAATTTCTGATGTGTTTCTGTCAGCCAGACCGTACATGTAATGTATATTAGCCAATTCGGCGTTAGTAAAATTAGCCGTTTTTTTACAGCAATAACTTCAAAAGTCTACAAACTAATCGTTAATTCAATGAACAATTCGAGCAGACTCTGGTTCAACTTTATCAACTGTCAAAATAATTGAATGAAAGAAAAAAATCAAAACCTACTGGTCATTTTTTTAAAATGAACTGCTTTCAATTCATACAATCGTTTAATAATTAGTTGCTCGAGAACGGTTGGAGAAACGAAAAAATACGTGTGTCAAAAAATTTCTAAGTTGACGCAAATTGATTGTACTCTGATCAGTGGCGTACTGCAAAAAAGTTTGAAAGGGCAAAAGAAGAAATGACTCCGGAAAAGAAGAAGAAGAACACCTTGTAGATTCTAGTTGAAATTTAGGACGTGTAATGATGGGGACTGTGGAAAATAATATGCATTCCAAATTTCGGCTGAATATCTCAAAAACTGCAAGAGTTTTGAAGAAAAAAACAATTTTTTCTGGAAGTTTCTACAGCTTGTAGCTCCGCAACGAAGCTTTTGCAGACCTATGTTTATAGGAACTTTTTTTCTTGAAATTCACGTAAATTTACCCCCTCAAGTTGTGACATACTATTATGTAACTCCCTGTATAGAATTAATTTCATTGTTGCCCGCACCCATAGACATGTAAAAAACTGAGTTTTTCATACAGAAAGTCATAAAAAAGCTAGTTATGCAATTTTGAAAGTGGCGCACTACCAACAGAACTCTGAAAACAATTTAGAGATATACTTTCCATGAAAAAACAGAACGCCGTACAAACTAGAACAGCCAAGATACCCTAGGGAAGAAACTTTTGAAGAAAAAAAAATTTTCTGCATGTTTTTTGAGGTGGTTTACAGTGTTCATGAATGTTTCAGATGTTTTAAGCTATCAGAATAAGAAAAAACAGGTTTTTGAATGTTGTGTGAGGGTGTGGGGCGAAGGGAACTAAAATTATGTTGATAACATTACTTTTGATCACCCAATAATGTATATATTTCATACACCATACTTTATTTTATCTTCGAGATATTTTCACAATATTTTACTGTTGAGGAAAATTGAATCAAAGAAACAGTATTTCTTTTACGTGCCAAAGGGCCAGACGTAAGAGTTAGCAAACAATAATTCAACGTTTCTGTACTTCAAAGCTCGGAATCCAAACTGGAATCCACTTGAATCCCCTAAACTTCATATAAGGACAGAAAAGTAAATGTGGCGGAAGTAGGCAAAGTCTAGGACGGGATTCGAGAGCGAGAGAAATGTCGCCATTACTATAAACTCGTATGATGAGGTTTTAAATTCCAACCGAGCTTTCACATTATGTGGCACAGAACGCGTGTCTAGTAGGTTGCTTGCGGTAAGGCTGTTGATCCTCAGACGGTTCCGTTGCGAGATATCTGACTAGATTATGGTATTCTGAATATATCTTGCGACACTCCCAAATGGCTAGGATAACACTAAACTAGTTTATGTACGTGGAATCAGATATTACTCAGCTTTCACTTCAGAATTTAATTTCGGGTTCTGAGTGATTTCATATTTTGGGAGGGATAAGTCGGTATGGATTTCGAATAAGTAATTGCTTCTGGTCCCATGACCAGATGTAAGTTCCAAGTGGGGAGTTTCCCATCCAAAACCAATTCATTTCACTTGAATTCTACTGGAGAAGCGAGAAATATGTCACGTCCACAATTCTGAAGCTAAATTCTTGATATTTTCAAGAGAATGTCGGCATGTGTCGCGGTGACCTATCTATGTTTAAGTACAGGAACTTTGTGAAATAGAGTAGAATAACTTGGATTGCCAAGAAAATTTATTGGTGAAAACAAATTGTAGCTACTTTTTCATGTTTTCGAGTTATTTCGGCATATACCAATATCACTGTTCCTATTCACAGTTCTTGGAGAATTATTTTGACATTCTAGGATGAGAATGCAAGGACTCATTCGAAATAATTATTTCCTGAAGATTTCTCCTGAGAAAACAATATACAATTTTATGTGGATTACCAAATATCTTTCTCATAAGGAGCTTGTTTCTTGATTCATTCTCATAACTATCTTTAATCCGAGCCATAATTTAGTGGTTTAATCTAGCTTGATGTCATGAGTAGGAGACTGAAATTTCGGACTCCTTTGATATCATCAGTATTCAGTTCAAGTTGATGACCATATATTATATTATTTAATTATTGATGGTTTGAAGGTCCAATTGAAAATAAACTAGTTTGATTAAAAGGCCAACAGTTTCAATTTAAATTTTAAATCTTCTTCAGAGCTCTAGAAGAACGGAAAAATATATATACATACATATATATCAAGATACATATTATACATCTTTCGAATTTATGAAATTATTTTCGAAAAAAGATAAGCTTAAATCAATAAAAACTTAGTGCAATAGTGTCACAGACACAACTTATGTTTAGATAAAGTATTATAAGTTAAAATGAGAAAAATACATAGAACTATTTGAGGACTGACAGAACAGAAATGACACAGGCAACCATTAATATATAAATAAAATTTTGGAACGGTTATAATCGAAAACTACAGTGTTTATGGGTTGAATCAAAAATTTTTCAGAGTTTAGTTTTCGTGTCACCAATACAGTGTGTTCCAACGAAAGCTCTAGGGATTGCAAATTCGAGATGAGGATATTTCCTGATGGTGACTGCTATTGATCAGCGTGATCCATGTTTTGTTCTCACTGAAACTTGAATAGTCTCAGAGAAATAATCTTCCCTATCTTTCAGTTTCTCACCTATATCTTTTTACAGTTTTAAATTAAAATGGAAATTCATTCAAAACGTTGTAGACAAAAATAACACCTTTGTTTTGAGTCATTACTCGACCCATCATTCATATTCAAAATGTTCAGATTGCAACCCCTTTGGGGGTTGATATTTCAGGCAAGTATTGTACCCCAAAAGATGTACCCTTGAAACAAAAATTTACCTGTTTTTGCATTTTGATCAGAAATGAATATCTTGGTAGATATAGCCTCTGTTTTGTTTTCGTTGAAGCACCCTGATTATATTCTTTTCAAAAAGAGAGGATTTACAAAATTGAATCTTTGTATTTACAATAAATGGTTATATCTTGTCTACTTTAAACTTTTCTGGGAAAAAGTTGACGAGGTCCTGTCAGCACTCGATGTCTCCAAGAGTTCTGGTCCTGTTCAATTCCTGCTTTTTTTCTAAAGATTTCTGCCTCCACATAATGTAACCTCTTCAGATCTTATTCAATCAGTTGTTACCACAAGGAGTCTTTCCTGCTAAATGGAAGGGATCTATCTTAGTACCCATATTCAAGAGTGACGATAGAACAGTTATTTCAAATTATAGGCCTATAAGTAAACAATAGCTGAAAAAATATTTGTTTTCACGTAAAGAACTTTATCATTCCGCAACGACATGGATTTTTTAAGGGCAGCACTCTTGAGACAAATTTGGTTATATATATAGAGTACCTTCATGGCCTGTTAGACTCTCAGACTAAGACAGACTTCGTCTACACCGATTTCTCAAATGCATTTGATAAAATTTGTATATCGACCCTAATTTATAAATAAGGTGTAGCAGGTGTTGACGGTGATCTTCTGATTTGGGTTCAGTCCTATCTTGAGGGTGGAATGCAGTCTGTCTGGATCGACGGTTTTCAATCCGAATATTTCATTAGTGTTTCCGGTATGCCTCAAGGAACGCTCTTCGGACCACTCTTTTTTATCATCTACGTTAACGATATCGGGGGTTGCTTCAGACATTCTGAGTTCTTACTTTATGCGGAGGACTTGAAGGTGTTCAGTCTAATTTGGTGTTGTGATGACTCTGAAGCTTCAAAGTGATTTGAATAAGTTATCTAAGTACTGTGAGGATAACCATTTTTTCCAAAATTTGGAAAAAGTGCTGTTTTATTTCATTCACTAGAAATCACTCATCATTCAAGTTTTGTTATACAATCCACGGATGTACACTTAAGAAAGTGTCTTCGATCACATATTTGGGTGTGACTTTTGATAGTAAGCTTCTCTTTGATGCACACATCAGTCGGATTGTGAGTGATTCCAATCGTATGTTGGGCTTTATATTTCGGAAAGGTAGAGAAATCAGGAATGATAAATCTTTTCTCTCTCCTCTGCATATGTTTTCACTAAACTTAATTTCGCGTCTTGTATATGAAATCCTCGATTCATGTGTTACTCCAATCGCATTGAAAGGGTTCAGAATAAATGCATTAGATTCGTTTGATATAGAATAGATTTTCAGATTACTAATCACGACAATACACCTGCTCGAAGATACCTAAACTTATTATCTCTATTGGATCGCCGGATTGTTTCCGATATTTTGATTCTGTTCAAAATCTTGAATTATATCTTTCAAGCACCTGAGGTGCTTCATATGATCTTATTTAATATTTCCAGTGGATCACTGAGAAACATGATCTTTTCTCAATCAGTTTCAAAAAAACAAACTGTGCACAAATTTTCCCAATCAGAAGAATGGTTCACTCTGCTAATCTGAATTCTCATTTAGATTTCTGTGGAGTCTCTCTTATGTCCTTGAAAAAGAAATGTCGTTCAACTTTTTTGTGATTCACTCTTTCTTTCATTCGTAACTTATCAGTGATGTTGATCGCAGTAAATTCTAATAACTTGTATCAGTCAGTACTTTCCCTAAATGTTTTGTTTTAGAATTAATTTGTATCGCTTAACCAGAATTTTTCATGTATTTTTCAGTGAATGTTGGCTTTGGCTGTTGACATACGTTAATGATAATAAATAAATAAATAAATCTATAATTTTGGTGTGTGAGCTCAAGAAAATGTAACAGGGGAACCATACTATTTTGCGTATTATTCAATAGTTGAGTGAAATAACCTGAGGAAGAAACTCGTTTCCCTGTCGCTATTGTACTAGCAATAGCTTGTCCATTTATGTTGTGTTAGTTTCGTGTGTACATAAAGAGTACCAAAGATTTTTCTGCTCAGCAGCTTCATTGTCTCATTTTCATCTTGCACTCCATAATTTCCAGACGAAGACAAGGGTGAAAGGAAAGGGGTTTGGGACAGGAATCTGTAACAATGTAAAGAGAAAACCAGCAGAAAAATATTTCAACAATCATACCTGACTCTTATATGTATAAACTCACTAGAATTTAAGAAAATATTTTATATAGCAAGCAAGACCATAAAAAGGACAAAGGAGCTAATCAAAAGTATATAACCTGCGATATTTCCTCTTTCGTGGAGATGTTCTTCCGTCGCAGTATGAGTCTTCTGAAACATAATCACTACCTTTGTTCTTGCTAGCCAATTTTGAAGTATAATCTCGAAAACCCTTCAATATTCAAACTCAACTAAACAATTCTCTCTCTGTCCGACTGAGAGCCCCTCGATGGCCAGGTTCGGTCTTCCAAATGATGCCGTTTATGATCTATGGATGTTCTAGAATCATTATGGTTCAAATAATTTTGGTTGATATCTATATATATATATATATATATATATATATATATATATATATATATATATATATATATATATATATATATATATATATATATATATATATATATAGGACGAGTTGCCCATATATCTGTTCATGCAATCAAACTGATTTCATGAAAAATATAAATCCACCACCCCAGTAATTAATACCATTGCCAGGCAATGATTATAATCAAAACATATCCTGAAATAATTATATATTAGGATAACGTTAAATGTTATGAGAATATATCAATCTACCAGAATATATACATACTATTGCATCATCAGACAATGATATCAATGGACCAACGAGTAGTGTCAGAGGCTTTCTCCCCGGAAAAATCCAGTGTACGGACCTTAGTCAAGTAACACTGAATGTTACTCATTAATAGTGTCCTTTTGTGTGAAGTGGTGAACGATCGAATAGAATACTGCTCTGAATATAAATGAGACAAAATTTTCAGTTAATTATATTACATTTATATGAACAAATAAATAAAATATGAAATGAGATTCTGAGCAGTATAAACTAAAGAGAAAACCTATGACTCTACCTCATTATTTTTTGGAAAGAAAACTACGAAGAATATTACAAGATTTGATGACTGTTATCTTTTGTAACTGTTCAGACAAATTTTTTCAGACCCAAAATCTCAATATGTTTGTGAAGATTTCTAGAATAACACCTGTTGTGGAAATAATAATCGGTAGAATAAATATTTTTTCATTTTCCACATATTTTAATCTCGTCGCCAAGCATCATATATATTATATATATATATATATATATATATATATATATATATATATATATATATATATATATATATATATATATATATATATATATATATATATATATATATATATATATATATATATATATATATATATATATATATATATATATATATATATATATATATATATATATATATATATATATATATATATATATATATATATATATATATATATATATTGAAATATATATTTAGATGTTCTATATCGGATTTCTTATTAAACGAATTATTTTTTTTTGATTTCAATCATCTCATGCAATAATCTTTTTTTCAATACATTTTGTTTCCAGTATTTCAACTATGTTGAAATTGAAAGTATGTTGATTTTAAAATGCATGTTCTGCTAGGGCTGTATTATTGGATTTTCGTTTTGACGGTCTATGAATATTAATCATATCCCTCTGATGTTCGGAGATCCTGGTACTTAAGTAACGACCTGTTCGGCCTATATAAACACCACCACAATCAACACACGGAATTCTATAAACGATATCACTCAAAAGGCTTCTAGGAGATTGAGATTTGAGTTTGGAATAGAAGCATTTATTTGTGTTTTCAAGTTTTTTAAGGTTACAATCATATTCTCATTACCATCTTGTGAGATTCTTTTACTTTAGCGGAAAGATTATTATTAAAAGTTATTTTGAAAAATTTTTTGTTATTATCATTCACAATAGTTTCTATTGTTCGATCATCACCTACCGTCCTACCCGTATAGTTTTTGAATCAGTTGCTGCGTTTTGTTGAACATTATGTGGTTTCACCCAGTATGCGTGTGAATTTTCACAAAATATCTTAAATGTTTGGAATTCTATACTGATAAAAATAAATGTAAAAATGAAACGAATGTTGCCAATTGACATTGTTGTTCGTTACAGTGTCTTTCATGAAGCAAAGACAACGATATTGAAATCTAAGGTTTCTAAAATCTTCAGAGGAAATATTTATCTACTTTATAAGATACGGATATTTTAGTTACTGCAGCCAGATGATTATGAGCCACCGTTAGAATTTGGCCGATGATACCAGTTAAAGTAAAGAAAGAGACTTCTACCTATATACTAGACGGACTGATGAAGTGAGAGTAGCGAGTGATGTATTATTCAATCGCCAAAATGAACATTACCGGTCAGATGTCGATCCCGATTCAGAAGTGAATATTCAGCACCAAGGTGTGTTCGGTTTAGATGTTTTCTGCACGTTAATGAACCAACGTGCTTTGGCGTATGTCATTTATGTCGGGAGTCTTAATGGGAAAATTTACTATAAAAATGGCAACATATTTGAGGATTTTATTGATGAAATTCGCTTAGCCAATCAAAATTTATTTTGTGCTTAGCATAATGGTGCGCTCCATCACTAGGCAAGAACGTCTAAACCAGTTCTTCGGTAGTAATAGAATGAAAACGAGAGGACCAAGAAGATGGCCATCCTGTTCACTAGACGGAACTCCCATTATACTTAACATGGAGCTACGTGAAGAGTATATTGGACAAACCTATAGTTATATAGATCAGTTGAAACAAATGAAAATTGTTTAGCTTCACTGACTAATATTCGAACACAAAATGCTTCACAGAAGTATTTTTGAGCATTGATATTCCTGCATTCTGAATAATGAAAATACTTTCGAGTATTTAAGATTTGATGTGCTTTTTCATTATTATTATCGATGTTTTCTCAATCACGAGTGGAGAATAACTCTTCTATTATGGAATTCATTGTTATGAGCATAGAATTCAAATCATTGGGAAGATAATTCACACCAGCTTACTAGATGAAATCATAAGATGTTTAAAGAAATATCATTTTGAGAAAATCCGCTATTTTGAAAGAATTTGTCAAATATGTTTAATAAACCTACATAGATAAACAATTTTTATCCTGCTTCATCCAAATTGCCTTGGCAGGGACTCTACTAATCTTGAACATAGTGTGCCCTGGCGCATGCACCAATTTGCATTTCAAGTATCAAATTAATCTGAAACTTAATAGTATGAAATGGATTACTTCTACTATATCATTTCAAAATGGATTAGTGCCATAAGCTAATTGTCAGAGCGATCTCCACCTCGTTAAAATGGCGGAGGAAGTGACTCAGTTTTCTAGCTGGCAGGGGCTATCAGGAGGAATACTATCTCCTTTGTTGTGGTTCCTGTGATTGTATAGGACTGAATGATGATCTTCAGCCAATAATCGACACACAGAACGTTTTTGTACAAGCGTGTTAGAGGAACAGCTAGAATGGCTACTTACAGATTTCATCACCTTTATCGGAATGGGACCAATTTAATCTGCTTCGTGTCCGTCATTTTACAGTATGAAATTGAGGACGAAGAGATGCTAAGTATGAAGTGTGACATAACAAAATCTGAAACCAACATGGAGGTGATATTCCAGACTATTATTTCTAGCAGACATAAACAGGCCAGCTTCAAAGTATACTTGAAGGTCCTTGTTGGTTCACATATGGCTCCAAATCTGCTCAAGATGTTGCAGCTGATGTCAATTTTGCTGCTATCTTTCTTATAAACTTGTAACTTTTTCGAGCAGATCACCACTGTCACTGCATGTGAGAGGATCAATATTTAAGATTATCACGGACAGCCAAACTGAACTTAAGGCATTAGTATACGACAACTGCACGTCGCTTATTTTGCTGAATGTTGTTCAACGTTCGCCAAACTGGAAGAGAGAAATAGGGTCCATCTGATTTCGGTATCGGGATACCCGGGCATTGAGGGCAATGAGAAGGCAGAGTCTTTGGCCAGTAGAGAAACAACCTTGGGATTCAACGGACTGAACCTATGCTTTGGATTCCCTTGGAGATCGCAGAGATGAAAAATAACCAGGAAATGGATCTGAAATTACGGGAGTACTGACTAAGCCTGACAGGTCGCAGACACTTTTGGCTTGCTTAGAAGACTTTTCACAGCGAGAACCAATGCTTGGCTTAAACTCTATAGGTTAGAACATAATGTTCAAATTGTTATACTAACGAAGTGGTATCGCCTAAAAACGCAGTTTTTGTCCGAATCGACCGAGAACAAGCATTTTTGGTGAAGAGGAGATAAAATCAAGTACGATTGCCCAACTAGGGACAGAATCAGGTTTGAGAAAATTGTATCTAACAAACAAGAGCTGACTGAGCTTATTAATCACTTACGGTGTTTTGCCTGCAAAAGAATTATTTAGCTTGTTTGTGATATTAAGGACAATGTGTGTCACAATAAACCCTGCAGGTATCAGTGGCAGAGCTGTCAATGAGTCATCAATCAATTTAGAAATTGTTTAATTATTTTATCTATATTCAGCCATGAATTTTCAACCAAATTGACCCCTATGAACGTTTTGAATAAAATTATTGAAAATTATTATGGAAAATTCGTACACTCTTCACAATGTTGAATCGGAAATGGAATTTGCCTAAAATATTATGTTTATTGAACACGTTTTATGATGTATTTGGTTCCTTCTGATGAAAGTTTTGCCGACAAATTTGAGTTACCATATAAACCACTTGAGAATGTCGACGATAATTTCATAGAAATATCTCACTTGGATTTTGTATTCTGGAGTATATGGAATTCATCTAAACTCCGCTGGCTGTTGTACTTTAAATACGAAATTAAACAGAGAATGTAGTTCAACCAGACTTGATGTTCTTGAAGTATCGCCCCGGAAACATTATATATTGTCCCGAACGACATCATTTATATGGCTTTATTAAATAATTCACATTTCAACCTGGTGAAATACTACTTCAGCGAGTGCACGAGATTCAGACATGGCTATAAAGATGTATGTTCTGCATCAGAAAGGTTTGTTGTAGTCTACCACGATAACATTTTGGTTAGTTATGTTGCCTATGAGAATTTACTGTCCTCGTTGTTATCCCGAAACTCATTGTTAAACTTATGTTGTTACTGTTACTATCATTCACAGGATAGTTTTTGTTATCAAATTAATTTTACAGCAATCATGAAGCCAAATATTAGTCAATCATATGACTTAATACATATATGCCGAGTGCACCCTTAAAATAGAAATTAAAAGAAACTCTGCAGTATATTTTATCGTATTCGTTTGTGAAAGGGGGTTTTGTTTCCAAATATCTCAATATGTCAGGTTACAAGGGTGAATTGATAAGTCCGATAAAAATGAATCAAGAACTCAGTTTTCTTCACATGGTATCATTTGTCTTTCAACGTAATCTCCCTTTACTCCTTTAGCCTACTTGCTTAATCGATACCTTTGGTTTCGAGATGTCTTCAAAAGTATTGAGAATCTTAATCCTACAAGTCATATTTTCATATTTGGACAGATAAATTGATCATTTTGAGTCAGATCTGGAGAATTTGGTGGACGAGGATACAAATCATGTCTCAACTGCACCAGCTTGACAGTTAGAGTGGTAGAAGAATGAGCAGAAACATTGTCCTTCTCCTACTATCTACCCCGTTCCCTTGGTAACTGTAATTCCAAATTTTTGAAAGAGGAAGTGGGATTGAGTGATACCTCTTTGAAAAGTTAATTATTTTCTCGTCACGACAAAGTAATTAACATGGGCCTAATTAGAATCAAGAATTGTTTAAAATATATGAAAGATTTTTCAATTGTTTGATCAACGTTTGAAGAAAACAGTGGATTGAAATTGTTGGTTGAGAAGAAAATTTCTCTCATTGGAATATTTGTACATCATCCCTTTGTACCAAGGTAATACTACTACGTTCTTCTGAGTTCATCGACGATCCAAGTCAAGTTGATTTCGCTTCGAAGAGTTAATAATTGTGATGATCTGGGAATTAAAACTATATAATTCTCTTGAAAAAAGCGTGATTCTGTAAATTTGATTCAATGAATGAAAACATTGTTTTATTTTTGAAAGTATGTAGCGTTTAGTTATCCTTCCTATCTTTGAAAATCTTTTCTTAATCGGCTAGATTCAGCTATCTTTGGTAGTCCATTGAAACAAGCAATTAGTATTATTTTCCAACCTTTATACGGAATTCTGTCTTCAAACTAGGGTGATTCAAAGAAAAATAATTATCTTCTTCTTGCAAAGAGGCTCAAAATTCCTTTTTGACGTAAGAAGAAAAGAAGGTACAAATTAACATTTGGGCCTTTAATATTAGTTTTATTTCACCTATTAATTTTATTACTAGCCTGTCGAGAGTCATAATAAAATGAGATTATATTTGTAATGAATTGAACGTTCTTCAAAAAATGTTTTTATGATCTTCCGAGAATCTAATAGTTAAGGAGTTATTCGAGGTCAAAGTTAAATTTATGGCAAATTTTAACGGTTTTGATACATAACAGCATATTTGATGGTCTCATTGAGACAAATTACTAAAATATCATATTTACTTAAATCTAGTTTTCAGACAGAAACTGTTAATAATCTTTGTTTGCTTGTTCAATTGTTTAAATGTCTGACACAAAACACAGAATTAGGTACAATAATTCAGAAAATAAAAGTTGCAAAGTTAATTGTTGTACATACATATTATACAAACAATGAAAACAATCCAAAAACACGTCTGCAAAGTTCACAAATTCTATTGTCACATATTTATAGAAACAGAAATACATTAGGCTGCCAAGAACTCAACAAAGGAGTACGACTCAGTATCACAGATGTACCGACAGCTTCCATCTTAAATGTTTTAAATACGTTCTGGCTCTTCATATTGAGTGGCAATTTATTAAAAATGTAATACCCGCATATAGAGGAGATCTTTCAGAAACATTCAATCTATGGATAGGAAAGTTATAATTCACATCTGTAGTTCTTGTTGTTTTGTCATGTGCTAGACTGGAGAACAGGGTTATACATATACAGTGTGGTCCAACGAAAACTTAACACCTCGATTTTCCGGTTTTAGAATAAATATATGGAGAATCTCTTGGACCCGTCGTTTTTCGATTTGAAGGGAACAACATTTCGATTTTTTCATCCCTGTAACTTCAATTCCTTAACGGGGTAAGCACAACCCCTGATTTTGAATAGAGATGAGGGTAATGCAGTACTTCATTTTGAAGATCTTATCGAGTACTATCTGATCCTGAATTTTCAATTCAAAATTTCCATTATTAACGAAATGGCAGCTAAAAGTGAAGTCACTTGCTTTTGTGATTAGTTCATTGAGTGCTGAAAATGGGCACCATTCACTTCCTTGTAGTAAAAAACCCTGGTGTATGGCTAGCTTATGTTGAATTTACCTCGAGGTATGCAGTTTTTTGTTCATGTGGTGATTTTATGTTCGAAAGAGTAGACAGACCATGTGTTTGATTTACCTCAGTCTCTCGTTGTAAATTTGTAGTAGTATGAAAATGGTGTATTCTGTAGAAGAAAGGGTGAAAATAATGTAATAAATTTTTTAGAAGTAACGACCCTGCGCAATTCAACGAACAACACTCTGAAAAAATGTATCCGCTGCTTACGCTGTGCAATTGGTTGCTGAAATTGATACTACTCGTTCAGTCGGCAACAAATAGAGGGTGTATGAAGGAGACGAAGCGAGAGAAAAGGCTTTCTTAGGTTACGTTACGATAGATCTGACCCTTAGTACTAGGAAATTGTCTAATTTGTCTGGTGTTTCACGCACAATAATAATGGGAATTCTGAGAAAACATAAATTTCATCCTTTTAAGCTATGATTGGTTCAAGAACTGAATGAGGATGATTTTGATTGCCGACACATGTTCTGTGAAGTGGTCAGTGAAATTATTAATAATAATCCAAACTACATGTTCAATATCTGTTTTTCAGATGAGTGTTCATTTTACCCTAACGGTACTATAAACAGACATAACTGTCGGTAATGGTCAGATGAAAATCCAAGATTATTTCGAGGAGAACATACTCAGCATCTGCAAAAATTGAATGTTAGGCTGGGTATTTACGGAAATCACATCATCGGCCCTTTTTTTATACCTGATGATATCACTGAACAAATCTATTTAGAACTATTACTGAATGCTATTTATCCAGCCCTCGTGCAACTATTGAAGAATGAAGAAGGCCATGAAACGATCATTCTTCAACAAGATGGCGCATAACCTCATTTCGTTCAACCTGTGCGTCAGTTCTTAGATGATAATTCTCCTCAGGCCAGAATTGGAAGAAATGGACATATTGAGTGGCCACCCAGATCACCTGATCTAGTGCCACTGCACTTTTTTCTATGCGGTCACCTGAACTCTAAGATTTCCGCTACCCAACCAGAGTCACTGGATGATTTGCGAATTTAGATGAATAATGAATGACGTCAAATTAAACTTGAAATGTTGAGTAATGTACGTGAACGATCTGAGCAGAACTCATTTGACTGCGTGGAAGTGAATGGTGCCCATTTTCAGCACTTAATAAACTAATCACGAAGGTACGTTCTCTTCCACTTTTTCAGCTGCCATTTCGTTAACGATGAAAATTTTGAAGCGAAAATTTGGTACCAGAGACTATTCAATAAGATCTTCAAAATGAAGTGTCGCAACACCGCAACACCCCTCAACCCTTTCAAAATCAGGGGGTTGTGCTGACCCCAGGTAGGATATTGAAGTTACGGAGATGAGAAAATTGGAAAAGTTTTTACCCCTCGAATCAGATATCGACGGGTTCTTGCGATTCTCCATATTTTCGTTTTTAAATCGGTTCTCTACAATAACCAATGTCCTTGAAAATGATACATATAACAAAAACACAATAAAAGCAGCTATAAGGGACTGGGCAAAACACGATATGCACAGAAGAACAAAACAACACAACTGTTTTACTATATATCAAATGAGTAACAGATAAAATAGGAAGAACATTGAGAAAATACCAAATCAGAACGGCATACAAACCATACTTAACTTTCGGAAAAATTCCCAGAAACCAGAAAAACAACATTCCTTTAGAAAATCAGGGAGTTTACCCTATACCATGCTGAGATTGTAACGAGAAATACATCGGCCAATCTAATAGACGAATAAAAGAAAGAATAGTGGAACATAGAAGACCACTCAAAAATAAATTCGTCTCATCCGCCATTTATCTACATAAATTACATACAGGTTATACAATAAATTTCGATAACTCAAGACAAATCAGCACCATACAACAACTTAAGAAACGTCTCATCAGAGAAGCAGTGGAAATTGAAGAAGGAGAAACAATGAACAAAAGAGACGAAACCCTCAACCTATCAAATGCTTGGGAAATTATTTTACCACCTAGGAAACTGGCATCATCAATAGATAATAATGAAAGCATCCCCACCACCAGGTCCACCGACGGCCACAACGAGGACACTAAAGGAGAACCACTGACAAACTGCTATCAGTTGCACTCGAGATCTCGTCTACCGAACGTCTGAAGATGACAAGGGTCAACTTGTCGAAACGTCTCCTAACACATCAAATCAGAGAAAATTTGAAATTAAATATGAATTAATTATATATATATATATATATATATATATAGGATATTCTGACTGGACGCTCTGATGAAGAAACGTCAGCTATATTCGGTATATATATATATATATATATATATATATATATATATATATATATATATATATATATATATATATATATATAGGATATTCTGACTGGACGCTCTGATGAAGAAACGTCAGCTCTTCGGTGCTTTCTGACTTGCTTCCGTGATTTCTCCTCTCTCTCCCTTGCATTTATCTAGAGTAGGCGTAGTCTTTCCGGTTTCAGATTCTCGATTCAAATACGTCATGTTATTTTAGAATTATAGAATTATCTTTACAAAACGGTATCATACGAGTACTTCCCTTTATTCAAATAAAACATTCAGCAAAACAGGTCCCCCTCCAATCAAAACTCAACCCGTTTCAGGAAATTGAAAAATGGTTCATTTTCATTGGAATGCACTGTATATTTATGACTATCTCACGATATTATTTAAGGGATGAACCTTAATTCAAAACTTATACTATCGAATCAAAAGAAAATTAAATCTGTACCCATACATTCAACGTTTCAATAGTTGTGATAAAAGCAATTGAATCAAAGAGTGTCAAAAATCGCTTGGTTCCCAGCGTTTCAAAATTTGTAGGTACCTTAAATTCAATTTCGCAAAGCGAATTCCCCGAACAATATGGGCCAAAATAAACGCCATCGAACAAATAAGTAGAAAGCATTCTCCATGTGAACAACTCATAATTCGATGCAAAAGAACAATACAATCATCCGATTAATAGTTTTGATTGAGTTTCTGAAAGCTTCGTGGAAATTCTGCTATTTCCAAGACTTATTTGCATATTACTTCTCGCAAATGAAAGAAGCAAATCGAGAAAATAGGAAGGAATCTACAGTACTCATTAATATTTATCGAGCATTATAAACTCCTTAGAGCTACCGTTTCCTTTGTTTTTGCAGGAATTAACACAGGGTTGGGAACCGCTTATCTATTTTAAAATCCAGGGAAATCATTATTTAACAAAGGTTTCACATTATCTGTTCATTATTATTAGCAATACGTTATGGTTGTTTGCTATTTAAAGATTCGTTTTCTCTTAAAAGCATTCACTATTTCGGAACATTTTATCTATAAATATGAAGTTGTTCATTAGATTATTCACGAGATATGAAATATACACAGCAAAATCGTAAGAATGTTCCATTTACCATGATTCAGAAAAGTCGTAACGACATGAAAATGTAACTGAAAAAGGTCTTATAGATAAGATAAAAGTTGATCAAAATGAGACAGTCGATTTCCCAACTTTCACGGTTATTGAATGAAGTTATAAATAAGGGCACTTCTGTATGAAAATTCATATAATATTGTGTTTCTATTATGAATATCAGATATCATATTCCCTAGAAATATAAATTGTACCAACAACATTCTGCAAAAAACTAGTGTCAAAGCTATGTGCTTCATGATACCTTTGCACCAATCTGTCTCCAGAACCGCAAACTAGTGACGATGGAAAATTGCTGTTTGGAAAACGTTGATTGAATAACCAGTCAATTGTAGGCTTGATGAAACTGCGTATTTCAATGAAACTGATGTATAGGCAAGCCTGGAGCAAACAGTTTGAAAAAATATTTGCAGTACTGACGAACTAATCATTGATATAAGTCCGTCTATATGTCTACCATATGTTAGAATGGTGACTGATTTAACGCATCAAAAGAAAACAGCAGAAGTCAGCATTGTCAATCCTGAAGGCGTGTGTTTCACAATCAACAACAGCTTAAAATAAGAAACTTGAATCTGATTACCAATACCAGTATGGGCTATTATCTCGCTTAACAAACGTAGGCAGTTACAACAGATATAACATTACGTGTAAACAAAATTGACCCTACCCACTTACGTATAGAGAATGTTCCACAGCCGAGTCACACAACATTGAATATAATAATAAAGAAATCTCAATAAGGAACCTTAGGCTTGGCATGACTTTGTCTAGATTTCATTACTTTTTAGAGATAAACAAGCAGCTCCATCGAGACTTCGAGACTTGGCTAGTTTTTCACAGAATGTTTCTGGTGGTGTTTCATTTCTTTTTGTAGAAACGTGATTCATTTTATCAGATTTTCTCATTACAAATCTTTCTTTCCTTTTTTCCGATTCTGGTTCTTGTACATTAGCAACAGTTTTTCGTATTGCCCATTCGCTATTTCTCTTTGTAAACTTGTAAGTATAATTATAAAAGTCTGTATAGTCATGTTCAGAGTTTCTCTTTAATTTTATTTATATGCGAATAAAAAACAGAAGGGGAGGTATTCGCCCAGCATTGACTGTGGGACGCTAGAGGCTAAATTAAATAAGTGTCACACTACGCTGGATTTTTGCAATAACAGTAGATATTTATAAGCTTAGACCAGCTGAGGGTTCTTCATCAGATACTTCAGACCTTCAATTTTTGAGATCAAATGTAGCGGCCACCAAGTTGAATATTTTTCGTAAAGGCGGTATATCGATCTCTAATAGTTTGATTGGGCTTTTGTGTTTTCTAATCAGGGTCAC
Organism: Cryptolaemus montrouzieri; assembly: GCA_013387265.2. Classification (NCBI taxonomy): domain Eukaryota; kingdom Metazoa; phylum Arthropoda; class Insecta; order Coleoptera; family Coccinellidae; genus Cryptolaemus; species Cryptolaemus montrouzieri. The sequence goes on from JABFTP020000051.1 coordinate 56,434, forward strand.
CAGGTACTCCAGATCTTCGATCATCTTAGTTTTTATAATTTTTCCTTTATGCTTTCATTAAACCCTAACGCTTTACCAAAGTTCAGCTCTCTGAGTTTATGGGCAATACTAGTAGCGAAAATAAATGTACAAATCCATTTTCGAAGCTCATTTTCGTTTTCAAGCGTCTCTTTCAAGAACTTTGGACAATATGGCCGAATGTAAACAACCTACTTCAACTTACATCATGAACGCTGTGTGCATGGAAATAGAAGAAAATACGTATTTTAATCCAGTAAATAGGTGAAAATACGACGTAAATGAAAATTTAGACGAATTAACGCATCGTTCGAAACGTGTGTTTCGTGAGAATATATGATTTCTCGTGCAAAAACGAACGAAATACGTAATGTTTACTTACGTTTCGAAGGAGTTCTCCCCTATTCGTTCCAAATACGACGTTTTTCTCGCAATCGAATCGAAACCTTTTACGTTGTACGTAACCGGATAGGTTTCGAGATGATTTCGCTGTACCTTTATTGATGAGATGATTGATATATTTCTTAAATAAGATGTTATTCCACGATCCAAACCCTAGAATTTGAGTTTGAGAAACGTCAGCGTCAACGTCGATGCTCGGTAATCGTCGTGTTCCCGACGTGTTTCGTTTCCTATTGGTGGAAAAGGAAATGAGGACGGCGGGGGTATCGAGCAAATTTGTCGTTTTTCCGGAATTAATTAAAAATACTGGAAAGCCCTTTTCACAAAAAAGAAAGACGTGAGAATGAAATTTCGTCTTTCTTCTCGGATTTCGTGGTATTTCTCCTCTTTTGCCGATAGTTTTAAATCTCGAACCGAAGAGTTTTCGGCGAGTACTTTCGATGGGCGTGTCCGTGTTTTCGAAAATGTGGAAATATCTTCCGCCTCTGAAACTGGACCTCTTTTCTGACGCTGATTTATACGGTTTCCCGTAGAAAATACGCGATAAAAATATCGGGAAGCAAGATGGGAAAGACGAACGCTTCGTTCGGTAAAAAGTGAGGGACTGATTAGGCGAAGGAAAAAATTTGTATAGCCTGCTCGTTTGGGCAATTTCCTCCCTGCCGTTTCGAGAAAATCGTGGACCTTTTTCTTTTCGGCGTTTTCGAAAGAGTTTCCTGGGAATTTCGAGATTATCGCCGTACGAATCGTCTTCTGAAAGACGAAATTTACCGATACCGAAGGAATCCGGCACTCGACTCTTTCCGTTTTCGAGATCTGGCGATATCGCGAAAATTTTCGAAAATTCGTATCTCCGCCGTTCGGGGTCCCGCGGCCTCCCGATTTCGCACGCACCTTCGACCGACTACCTAGTTTCGTAAAAAAATTACTCGGACCGGCCTCCGCCTCCCGATCGAGAGCTATTCGAAAAATCCCCGTCCCGGTTCAACCAAATTCCATCCCCTCCATTTTGACGGAAAAGTGCCTCAGGCGTTTAGTATATATATACTAGTTCTATTCTGATGATCATGAGAGAGTGAGTAGGTGAGTGTCATAAATGCGAAACCTTGCTTTCTCCTCAGGCTCTTAAACGAGTTGTAGCTACTTCCAGAAGACTGAATGGGCCTCATCTTCGAGGTCTTACCTAGGAATACCAATTCAATGAGTAAAAAGTATTCTCACCCCCTCAATGCACCTGTTCTGTCTAATTACATAATTTCAAAAAATAAATTTACGATATTTTAACTTGAGCATAATTGAACAGAACGTGGCTTATTGAAATAAAAAGCGAAAAGAAATAAAAAGAAAAAGAAAACAAGAAAAAATTAAGATATTTGGAAGGAATCGAAAAAAAAGAGGGAAATCAACGTGGAGATAAAATTAGTTACTCGGAAACAATAAAGGGTAAATCAAATATCCACTTTCCACACTTGAGGTTTAGTTAATTATAGAACATGTTCTTCATTTATAAGATGTATTTTCTTGTAACCGCTTCAATTTCTTAACTTTCACGAAAAATCCTCAACTACCGCCTTGAGATTATATCGGAGTCAAAATTGAAAAATCAATTAAATTGATAGAATCATCCGAAAATTTAAGAGATACTGGAACATAGAATACTAGAGAAATTATGGAGAGCGAAAAGACAACGAATTCGAATATATCATGATATAGTTTGATCGGAGCAAAAAAAATTAAAGTTAGGAATGGAAGAACGATAGAAGCAGCATGTAAAGTGCAGTTAGCATGTTACAAAATTTTGAAAGCAGTAAGGAAAGAATAGAAGCTATGGCAGCAAAAAATAGACATTGTTTGATATTGCATATATTAATGCCCTAAAGATCATGAAGGTTGAAGAAGCTAAACTGTTTTTACTTGCAAAATAGGAGGAGTGCCGTGAGGACTAATCGGTGCAATGGATTGAAGAAGAAACGAGAACGGCTTGGAAGAATTCGCGAGCGATAAGCAAAATACATAAACTCAATTGAAACACAATTTTTGCTTTCATCATTCACAACTACTAGCACAGACTCAGACACAAGCATTCCGTCTGAGATTATGATTGTGCCTTCTACAGCTAAGCCAAGATCGCGTTTACTAGGTCTAGTAGAGTTCGTGGAAAGTTATTTAGCTTCAAGTCCCGACGCTGCGAAATTAAGTGGCAGAAAAACTGCGTTTGTAATCACATCTATACTGAAAAGACGTTCTGACCACATGGAATTTATTGTCATATGGTCGTCCATTCTTCGTCACCGTTGAAAGCATTTTAAAGAGATGGCGGTATCTAATAATATATATGTAAATGATGTTGATCTCCTGAAGACTCGATAGGACGCTTATGATGTTCCTTTCCGAGCTTTTATATCACATTGCAAAGTGGCTCAAAGAAAATTTCAGATAATAAAGATTGTGATCAAATAATAACCAACCTGATAATATATATGTAAATGACGTTGACATCCTGAAGACGATAAGACCAAATGGAGTATCATTCCGACACCCCAAAGATAACCTGTGAAGATATTTGAAAATATTTCTCCGTCTCTGTTAAATCACTGTGTATAGTTATTTTCTGTTGGATCAGATTTCTCGAAACTAACAACCTACTGGTTAAAAAACTCTTGAAAAATTGTATTCGTCATGTTTAAACTCAGAGCCTGCAATCAGTTGCTGAAAACGAACTTCTGACGTCACGCAATGGTATGAGTCTCTGGGGAGCCAATCTAGTTTCCCAATTTCGTTCAACGTGAATGCGATCCAGTAGAGCTTATTGCTGAACGATGTTCACGAACAACTCTTTCGTGGTTCATTATTGAATAATATTATGGTGATTCATATCCTTCAATACCTTACGGAGAAAATCAAAACTATATACGATAGGTTCATAATATCGTTTATATTTATATGTGAAATGAAATTTATATTACTTAGTGACAAACGCTGAAGGATAAGACACGGTCAGGAGAAAATATAGTACATAGAATGGATGATCATTCCAATCGTGCTAAGCCTACCAGAATTCAGGAAAATAAGAAAGAACGGATTAACCATACGTGATTTTGATACCGATTGTTCTATCTCATATGAGCCACCTTGTATCTTTGGACGTACACACAATCAAATTTATATGGAATCACTATGTATTTCATATCATTGATTGTTTTTAACCATGGATCTTTGACTACTTGTGAAGAAAAAAATTGTTATAAGAAGACTTGATAGTAGGATAAGAAATGTTGAATTATCACCACGGGATATTGTACCCAGTAGTCACTGAGATTTGAAACTGTGAATTCCAAAATTTGAAAAACCTGTAATCATAATTGAGAATTCCTTACGTTGGATTGTACGATGTGCAGAGGAATCGAATAATTACTCTCGTTGAAGAAGGGATGACACAGAGGGATATAGAGGCCAGAGTGGGGGTATCACAGAAGGTGATTTCAAAATCCATCGCCCGATACGTGGAGCTTCAATCTCTGCAAAATAAGCCTGGAAGAAGTCGTAGTAATATCACTTCTGAAGAACAAGATCGCGTTTTTTTGTGCCAAATTGCAAGAAGTTACCCTAATGCGTCGCACCCCATAATCCAAAGGCAATTTCTGGAAGCAACAGGCATCAGTGTATCAGCCGAAACGATACTTTTGAGACTTCGTTCAAGGGGTTTTATACAGCAGAAGACCCTCGAGAGTTCCAGAGCTAATCAGACTACAACAAATTAACTTAATTAATAACTACTTAATTGGTGTATCGAACACCAAAATTTGAATATTGAGGATTGGCGAAATGTTCTTCTTTCGGATGAGACAAAATTGCTGTTCAATCAGATGATCGCCGGATTCGGGTTTCAAGGGTCGTGCAAGACAAGCTAGACTCCAAGCAGCAAGACAAATTCCGAAATACCAAGGAGCACTGTGATGTTTTGTGGTGGCATTAAGCTGAGAGGCAAAACAGATATGTTTTAGTTTCCTGTGAGTTTAATGGCTACAAATTACAAGGACGTACTGCTGGAGCCCATAGTGAAACTCTGGCGAATTGCCCATGGTGAGGATTTCTTTTTTGCAAGATAATGCTCCTCCGCATAAAAGTAACCTCGCGCAACATTATCTTGAAACAGAGGGAATCGCTATTTTGTACTGGCCAGCTTACTCTCCAGGCATGAATCCTATTGAACATTTATGGAATAATCTCAAGAGGAATATTAGATCGCGCAAGGGTACTCCAACGATCCCACAACAGCTCATCCAAGCCGTCAAAGAAGAGCGGCAGAATATAATCCCAGAGGAGGTCGGAAACCTAATCCAATGCATGCCTAGAGGGATTAAGGCTTGTACCAAGGCAGGAGGAGGTAATACATGCTACTGAGGTCGCAAAAGAGAAAAACTTATTCCGTGAGGTTAGGTTAGATCTAACCTAACGAACCTTCGAAATTTCCAAAATTTCTGAGGTAATATTCAAAATATCGGGTGATTCCATATTGAATTGGTTGCGTGTATATCTGAGACTCTACTGAGTAAAACCTAAGTGGGAGATCTATATTCCTTCAAAATTGTGAAGGCTAAAGGAGTCGAGCGTGATGTCACTTGATAGCTCCTCAAAGCTTCTTCACAACGGTGTACCGAAAGTAATTTTGACCAGTTTCTTTCAAATAATATTTTTTTATCTCAAATTAGCTACACCGATATTCTCATCAATGATAACCTGCGAAATTACCGCTACATATGCAGACATATTGAGGAATTTTATTCAAGGAACAATATTCATCTTCTCGTGGAAAAATAAATCTCCTTCCCTGAAGAAGCTGGTTGTCTGATCCACCCTTCATGATCATCGTCAACCAGGGCCACACAGCAGTGGTACAGTTCCGTCAGATGTCATGAATAGGAGAACTAGACTGTAGTTGTCATTTGACCTCGTCAGTATTGCATACTCGTTTAAAACAAGAGGCCAGACTGCCACCTACTCCTCTCAACCCGTCGGAGCGCTGCAAAACATGTGAATGTTACTACGCCCTCTAACTGACACAGAGGCTACTCGCCATTGCCAGCAGTAAACCATGAAAACAAAGAGTAGATAAACAGGAAACGTCAAGAAGTCACACTAGTTCGACTCTTTACCGCAAAGCTACATACATATTCTGCAAGAAAACGATCTGTCAAAAGACTAACACTATTCATGACTGGTTGTCAATCAGATATACTCCTCATCCCATCAATACAAACTTGAGAAATTATAAACTATATGTGTAGACATATAGAAGTAATTTATTCAAGGAACAATATTCAACATTCGGTGGAAAGTTAAATATCTTTCTCTGAAGAAGTTGATCTTCTGATCCACCCTTTATAATCATAGTCAACCAGGGCCCGCTGGAAAACCTCTTCTAACGGTGCAAGGCCAACAAATTGCATCCAGAGATTCCATGCATCTTCTCGGAATAACGGTCAACACTGGGTTTTGCTGGCAGGAACATGTATCAGCAATAGCTAAGTCTGCATCAGCTAAACTAAGTTTTCTTTTCAGATCCAAGCGATACTTCACGTTATCTCAACTGTTGCTTCTATATAAGGTACAGATTCGATAGTGTGCAAAAAAGGGCTGTGCGCTTCATCGACCACCGGAGATCACCCGCGATCTCCAATCGCTGGCTCTCAGAAGAAAAGTTACTGACCTTTCGTTGTTTCACAGATACTTCCACGGAAGATGCTTCAAGGAGCTGAGAGACCCTGTTCCGACAAGACTCATGTTTTGCAGCAACACTAGGCTGGCAAGGAGTTCTCACCATACGGTGGTACATTTAACGACCCTCGAACCTCTCTCTATAAGATTTCCTTCGTGTACAGGGCCAGTGAGCTATGGAACTCGCTTCGCTTCAACATCTTACAGTTAGGCCGACTTCAGGAAGCGAGTAAACAGACACTCCAATTCTTTCCAGGCGCATGCTCATGAGGTGTAACAGGTTCGCCTATTTCCGAGAAGAGCACGCTGAAGTTTTTAAAATCTTACTTACTTTTGTGATAAAATATCAATTGGTGGATGGTTCACAACTACTTCAAATGGTAGCTCCTCTCTTCGGCAAGGAGGAGTTAATGTTTTATGTAAAGACAACAATTTCCTCGTTTTGGAACCAATTAACTCATTTTCATGTGGGTTGCATTGTGAACTTTCAGCTATACTTTTGAAAAATTTTAACATACACTCGGAGGCAAAATTAATTCGAAGTCCGATATTTTTCCTAATTCTCAACCGATTTAGATGATTCATTCGGCAAGTTATAGATCAACTCTTCTGAAATTATAAGAGAAAACAAAAAAATCTGAAAAAAAATTTCATACGGAGGCAAAACTAAAAGTGTTTTTTTTGTCAAAAATTCGTAACACCCTGTGGAATTTCGTGGTCCGAGTTGAAACGTACAATATCATGGTCTGTCAAGACACATCTTCCTACAGTAACGCCCTTCTTGTTTTATGCATTTATCTCTAGTTTTACAAGCGATATTCAATTTGAAGCGAAAAGTCACAAATTTCAAGAATTTATTTTTAATCTTGCTTAGGTGCATAACATCGGAGGTTAGCCAAAGAATAAAATCAAAATTAGAGAAGCCGAAATCTAAAGAAATGAAAATTTTCGAAATTCACTGGCCAATTTCACGCTCCGGGAGAACTCGAAGTACACTGGAAAAATCGTTGATTTGGCACATTTATTTTTGAAAATTTTGTGTGACACTCTATAATAATTATCATTCCTGTCCAAACTTGAGAGCATGTGCCTGGCGATACACTCGTGAAATGAAATGAACATGTTGAGAAAATGTTCATGATGACCCACAAAAAAAACATTTGATTTAAGTAGCGAGTATGACCCCCGAGCTCTTATTACAGCGCGCATACGATTTCGCATACTCCAAATGATGTTGTCTATCATCTGTTGAGGTATGTTGTCCCACTCTTCCACCAAAGCCAATGTCAACGTTGCCTGGATTCTGTTGTCAAACCCTCCTTCCAAGAATGTTCCAAACGTGGTCGATCGGGTTTAAATCCGGTGACAGCGACAGCCAGTCCATTCGTGTGATTCCAACTTCATTGAGATATTCTATCACTATGCGCGCAGTATAAGGGAGCGCGTCATCGTGCATAAAAGGAAATTTTTCCCTATGTGAGGAGCAAAAGGCACAACATGGGGCTCCAAGATTTCTGTTATATACCGATTGGCATTAAGTGATCCTTTGCCAATAATCTCCAGTTCTGTTCGTACTCTCAAACATATGCCTCCCCATAGCATAACTGACCCTCCACCGTATTGCTCAGTTCCTGCGAAGTTCGCTTGATTGTACCGTTCCCTCGATACCTCCATATTCTATCTCTACTATCCACGAAATTCACACAATATCGGCTCTCATCACTAAATAAAACTCGTATTCACTGATTGATTGTACATGCTACATGCTCCCTAGCAAACGCCAATCTTGCTACCCGATGGGCTCTATCGAGTCTTGGTGCACTTGCTTGCGCGTATGATCTCAGACCAACTTCATTTAATAGTCTTCTGACTGTCCTCACACTGAGACGTTTATGTTATCCACTGCTTGTAAAGGTTACGTGCCTGAACAGCAGTAAGACGAGATTTCTTATGGTTTGATTGACGATGAAACGGTCATGTATAGCGCGGGTTGCCCGATTTTTCCTTGTCCTCGCCTCCTCACGTATAATCCAGTTTCTGTAACGTCGAGACACCTAACATGGTACCGACTGAGCGGTAGGTGCGCTCTTCCTCGATAAATGTAACTGCCCTTGCTACTGAGGATGGTGGTAGATCACTCATTCTGAATGAAAAATACCTTTTCGAATCGTAAACAGTAAAAAGAATCACAAAACACCGCAACCGATCGAATTTGTATCAAATCAAAGAATGGAAAACTCTCATTCCTTAAACAAGTGCAAATGTGGTCATATACAAAAAACGTGTGTTGTAATCCAATTCGAACATGAAAATCGCAAACGACAGTTTCGACACGCCTGAGTGATAATAAGAAAATTCCAAATTGATAGACAAATTTTAATGACAATTTCTTGATTCAATGGAATTTCTCCAAAATGGTGATTTTCCACTTAAAATCAAATATATTTTGCAAAATAGAGATAAACGCATGAAACATGAAGAGCGTTACTATAGGAAGATGTGTCTTGACAGACCATGATATTGTACGTTTCAACTCGGACCACGAAATTCCACAGGGTGTTACGAATTTTTGACAAAAAAAACTTTTAGTTTTGCCCCGTATAAAATTTTTTTCAAATTTTTTTGTTTTCTCTTATAATTTCTACAAAGCAGAAGAGTTGATCTATAACTTGCCGAACAAATCATCTGAATCGGTCGAGAATTAGGAAAAATATCGAACTTCGAATTTGGTTAAATTTTCGAGTGTTCGGCTAATTTTGCCTCCGAGTGTAGTTGTAATATGTCTTTATCGCTCACCAGATGGTGACTTTAATGTGTTTTTACGAATTCTTGTGGATATTTCAATAAAATTCAATGTTTCTACGAAAGTTGCTTTATGTGGTGATTTCAATGTTCATTTTAATTATATCTGCTGGTAAGAATGCTGGTGCATTGTGCAATTTACTCAACTCTTTTGGATACCATCCATTAGTTTATGAACCATCTAGGGATCCAAATAATTTGGACGATATTTCTCCGAATTTTTCTCCTGTTTGTGAAAAAGTTTTCAGATCACAGGTCACAGAATGTAAGGTTAGGTTAGACATTCCAGGGTACGCTAGGTCAACAGAAACGTACAAGTTCAGGCTCTTAAACACCACAGGGTTTCAATAATTTTCATTCCAAATTAGAGAATCTAGACTAGGACTCCTTACGTGATGATCGGATCAGTGTTACTGATGGCTTTCATGCATTTCATGATAAATTTGTTGAATCGTATGAACAGTCATTCTCTTAGAAGGAGGTCAGGTGCAGCGAGGGCAATTCCGGATCAAATTGGTACACACAGGAACTGGAGGATATTCGTGATCAACTGAATTTGGTTTCAGAGCTTTTGACAAATATAAAACAGATAATCTTAGACTCTTGAGGGCTCTGCTTAGGATGTTAATAAAATTCTCAATACTTTCAACAAAGCTAAAACAATGATGGGTTGAACTAATTCTATAAGAAATATTCCCAAGATTAAAAGCAAATCTAGTATCACAGCTATTTCACATCAATACCTCTTGAAATTTTAAACTCAATTGCCCCAAACAACCGGAGTAGTTGTGATCTGTTTTAAAAGAAATTATCACTAATACAAAGTTCTCATTCAGGAAATTAAGCTTCAATACTGTGAGAAATACAATAAAATGTTAGAAAAATACTAAGTAAAAAGATAACTATGATCTATCTACCATGTTAGTTAAAAAAAGTATAAATAACATAATATGTATTGTACAGGAAGTTTTTCCTGAATGCTTGAAGATTTCGAAGACAGTCCCTCAACACAAAAAAGGTGACGTAACTGATAGAGCCAATTACAGGCCGATTTCTCTTGTGCCGGTTTTGTCAAAAATTCTGAAGAAGATTATGTTCAATCAGATTCTGGAGTACATTGAGATCAATAGTCTGTTTTCTAATGTACAGTATGGTTTTAGGAAGAAGCGCGGTACCACTGATGCTGTGATCGAATTTATAAACAATACTGTTGATTGTTTTGAGAAGGGGTTGTACTCGCTGTATCTGTTTCTGGATTTGTCCAAGGCGTTCGACTGTGTCTTTCATTCAGATCTTTCGTGGACGCTGGGTCTCTGTGGTTTTGATGATGACAGTGGGAAACTTGTACATCCTTTTTCATCACAGAGGTCACAGGTAGTGTCCACGAATGGCTGTTGGTCGGATGGTGAGCCTGATACCATCGGGGTACCTCAAGGTTCAATTATGGGGCCTTTATTATTTATAATATTCATTAATTATATTCCTCGTTATATGGCCAATTGCCTGTGTGTACTATTTGCTGATAACAGCACTGCCTCTGTAGGTTGTGGCGACCTTGAGGAAGCGGAGGAGATGTTTGGGACGGCACAGTCGAGGGCCTTGGAGAGGTTTTCGGGAAATGCTTACGCGTTAATGACAATAAGACTGAGCATATAATTTTGGACTGAGATATGGTGTTGAAAACTCAAGTGTTAAATTTCTGGGTATTTACTTGGATACAAAGCTTACTTGGGATGTTCACTTTGATCAGTTGGCCAAGAAGCTCAGTAGAAATATCTTTGTCTTGAGAAACCTTTCCACCTCTATGTCTAATCATATTTTATAGGTAGCTCATGATGGTCTTTGCGAATTTCACTTGAATTTTAAATTAATAGCGTGTGGAAACTGTAGTGAATTTTCCACAATATTCAGATTACAACGAAGTGCAATTATAATTGTTGACAATTGTTGGGAGTTGTGACTCTCCCTTGCCTCCTTATTTGCCTTGTATATGCACACAAACATTTGGAAACCCTGGAGTTGTATTGTGATTATCATAATTATGACACCAGACAAAAATCAGAAATTCATATTCCTTTTCTCAGATTGAGTAAGTCGCAGAATGAACCAAATTAGTTGTCACTTAAATTTCATAATAAATTTCCTTCAAGCTTTAGGAATTTGCCTTTAGAAAATATTACGGCTGAAATTTGAAAAATTTGATAACGATATTTCAAAATTTTGTTTGTCTAGTGTTTATACTATAGGTCTGTGATTTTTGCCTAGTTTTCTAACTTCAAGAATATTTGAAATGTCTTCTTTGTAATTTCCTAGTGAAAATGACGTGTGCACATATATACAGTGTATTTTGTCACAAAATAAATATTCTATTCAATTCTAAGTACAGTCTCATCTTCTGACAAGAATTCCGAGTGCACAACACCGCGATAGTCAAAGAAAACAGTCAACATTACCTTGACTTTTGATCTAATTCGACGTGAATTTCTCGGTTTCGGTTCAGTTCGAAGGCGCCGCTCCGATTGGTTTGCATGTCAAATTCATAAACTCATGTCTATTCAGCCGTTAAAATGCGTTTCATGAAACGAAATTGATTCGTTACAGAATATCCTCAGCGACCTTTATGCGATTCAATTTTTGAAGAAAATTCAGATCTTTGGGAACTAGCGTTTCATTTCTATACAATCCTTTGAAATGGTACGAAATTATTCGTGAGACACAGAAAGTTGATTGCCTGTCTCTCAAACTCAGATGATAATTTTCAATTACTATTTCATTCACATTATCGATGTTAACTGCAGTTGAAGATGTTTAGGGCCGACCACAGCGAGGAAAATCTTCCATCATATCTCGACCGTTATTGAATGCATTGTACTATTCATATTAACGTGTTTTTGATGAAGTCGATTCATCATGTAATGGATCTGTTTCAAGAACATCTAAAATTGGAGAAGTATTTCACTTCTACTTGAAATAAGAATTCTAAATAATGAAGTTGAATGACATTAAATTATAGCAAGGCTAGTTGGAATGAAAATACAATTGAAACTACCTATGCCTTGCTAGATCTGTGTCCTTTTATCTCAGTGTGTGAGATCTTCGTCTAGAACCTACTTCCTAGATGTAGCCTTAGGAGTAATACTCATCACTTCATTCAACTAGCTTTATTACAGAATATCGAAATCACAGTAACTGACTAATAAGTTACTAACTATAATCAAGTTAACTTATGCAAAAAAACTTAACAACATAATTCAACCAATTAAAATAAAGGAGTCTCAGACGAGATTAATTCAAACTACATAAGTTCTACTTTCCAATTTAGAACATTCTGAGCTTTTCAACAAAATGAATTTCAATGATAAAGCTCAGCCAATCATTAATGAAGATAGAAGAGAAGAAATGGATCATAAAGAAGAACACTTAGCATTTAGACTGAGGTTAATCCCACGATGGTTGGCTAGTGTTTTATATCGGTTTTCTGGTACTCTTGTATCTTACAGCTTACAGGTCACTTAATTGGTTGAATATCGTTCGCAAGGTGACTGACCTAGGTGGCAAGACTCGTTTCCTAGTTACCCCAGTCGAGAAATATCAAGGTTTGGCATAAGGATGAAAACTCGTGACAGTAAAATATCTTGATGGTGAGAAAAAATCTTTGGAATAGCAGATATCGATCTAGGTTAATATAACGAAAGAAAATTGGAAATTTCTCCACTTTCTAATTGAATTCGTTGTCGAGGAAATCCGGCAAAATTACCGACCACTTATAACGCCTCAGTCGATTGGAATTTATCCAGAAAATCAAAAATACTTACTTACTTTTATTGAAAATTATTCACTCTGATCGCTATAACATAGTTCCAATAAAATCACAAACGATTCCGAAGATTTCTAAAAGGTAAAAGGGCGAATCTGATGAATTCCGAACTTATATAGACTCGGTTATATGAATAACTATTGATTTTCAAAAAACGAATGAAAAGATCAATACCAGCGACACCTTACGGATATAAGTATAATTAGTTATATATGGTTCGAGTTGTTGGAACATTCTATGAGAATGTGCTTGATGGTAATTCTGGTGGCACATGTTTGGCAAATTGATGATACTGTTTTTTCGAATATATGTTTGTGTGTTAATAAGGTATGTCCGATCCATGAACGCGCAACGACCACTTGATCGTTTCTGTTTTTTGGTATTTCTTGTTTCGTTTCGATCAGGTTGTGTATTTCGACGAGTTCATTTTCACATTGTGACCATTTTATTCACCATGCGTTCATGATGTATTTTCGGATAACCAGTTTAAGATCTAGGTATTGTGTTTTGATATCTGGTGACTTCTTCTTCTACTGCTTTTTTCGCGGATCTGTCTGCTTCCTCATTTCCTGGTATACCAATGTGGGATGGGACCCATAAAAATTTCACGATTTTATTGATGTTACGTAGATGATGTAATTTTGCTTTGATGGTTTGTAGATTTGGGTTTTTGGGTAAACAAGAATGCTCATCGAGCCGGAGATTATCAAGATATTATGTTGTGGTATTATTTCAGCGAAATTTAGAGCTTCTCGTATAGCCGTCATCTCTCCTCAAATACGCTCGAGTGTTTTGAGAGTTTGTATAGGGTCTTGTGATTTTCGCTTATTGCTGCAGCACCAACGCCATCTTCAGATTTCAAAGCGTCGGTGTAAATGATTCTGTGATTTTAGTGCTACGATAGAATATCGAAAACTTCCCCGAATGATAAGGTGGCTCGTTTCTGTTTTCGCATAAATCTTGAGGAACAAATGAATTGTGGAATAGAGATTATCCAAGGTGGAGTCGAGGTGATGCAGGATATCGTGGATATTAGGAGATTGAGGTCAAACTGCGTTCATCTTAGTCTTTCGAAAAATGGTGCTGGTTTTAGGTTTCCAAGTTGCTTTGTTGTTTCAGAAAATACTGTAGCGTATACGGTGTGCTGTGGGAAGCTTCATATTTTGAGGCGTGGGAAAGAGATAACAGTTGTCTGCGCATGTGTAGAGGAGATTCGTTCACTAGGGTGTGTAAACTCTCTATTGGACTGGTTCTTAGTGCTCCTGTGATCACTCTTATTGCTGTATTTTGTATTGTTTCAAGTCTGTTGAACAGTCCTCTGTTTGCATTGTCGTAACAGATGCACCCGTAGTCGATTACACTACGTATGGTAAGGAAGTAGATTCTAAAGAGAATAGAAGTATCGCTTCCCCTTTTCTGCTGGCAACTATCTTCAGGAGGTTCAGTCTTTCTTGACTTGATGATGGGTTGATTGATTTGTTCATCCCATTTCAATGACTATTGAATATTATGCCAAGAAATCTTATATTTTCTTCTCTTTGTAAGAATCGGTTGTTTGAAGTCAAAGTGATATTGTTTGCAGTGGATTCTGGTTTGGTAAATATCATATATTTGGTTTTTCCTCTGAAAATCGAAATCCTGTTTCAGACTTCCATCTTTCATGTTCAGTAGGACCTTTTTGTACGATTTTTGATCGGTTGTTAAATTGTTAGTTGCCATGTATATCACAAGATCGTCAGCAAAAGCATGTATTATGTTGGTGTTTTGATGGATTGAATAACTTTGTCAATAGCGATTGAGAAAAGTGTCGTGCTCGAGACGGAGCCTTGTGGGATTCCGTTCTCGCGTAGTCTACTTCTGGATGTTATACTGTTGACTCAAACCATAATGGTTCTGTTATTTGAGAAATTGGGGATGAACACTGAAACATTTCCGTTTATGTCCATGTCAATCATTTTGTGGATAATGAGCATTCTCCATGTCATATCATAAGCTCAAAGTAGGTCGAAAAATATAGCTATCAGTTTTTCATTGCTCCAAAAGGCTTCGTTAACGACGGATTCTAATAGACTAATGTTATCCATAGTTGACTTGTTATTTCGGAATCCGCTCTGGTATGACCTGAGTAGATTGTGTGTCTCTATGAACCAGGTTAGTCTTTTATTCAAAATTTTTTCCATTAGCTTGCACATCGGGCAAGTTGGAGGTATTGGGCGATAGGACAACGTCGCTTTTTAATTTTTTGGTTTGATTAGTGGTATGACTGTAGCTCCTGTCCAGGTGGTAGGGAATTTTCTGGGTTCTAGGACAACATTGAGTATATTCACTGATACTTCTTCAGCACTGCTTGTTAGGTTTTTCAAGAATAGCGCAGGGACATCGTCAGGCCCCGGCGTTGAGTTTTTCGTGAATTTCAATGCTTCTTCGAGTTCAGTGTATGTTATAGGAGTGTTTAAGGCGTTATGGTTTCGGTATCTGCAATCTCTGTTGTTGTACGGTTTTTGTGTTCAAGAAAGTTGGCATGGTAGTTATCGTTGCTCGTGTAACTTTGATAGATATTTGCGTAGATTTCAGGTACTTGTTCTCTATCGAAAATGATTTCATTGTTGTGTTGTAATATTCGGATATCTTGAAATGATTTAGAGCTGAAAATTCTTCTCATTTTTTTCCCAGATTTGTGCCACTGGTGTAGTGTTCATGGTAGAGACGTAATTTCTCCGGGATACTTTTCTGCTTTTTCTCACAAGGTATCTGGTTCTGGCTCTCAGTTTCTTATATGAATGCATGCGTGCTCTCTTTTAAAGCGCGGTAGATTTGCTCGTTCTACCATGGAACGGGTGTTTTGTTCAGGTTTTCCAACTGTACTGTGAGCTGTATTTTCATCAATTGTGCAAAATTATTTATGGTTCAGAAATCTATGATTTCCTTATATTCTAGCCACTTGGCTCCGTTAAGTTTCCATTTTGTGGTGGGTTTGTAGGTGATTGGTCGTCCTTGCTGTGCGATATTATGATTGGGAAATGGTCGCTATTGTATAAGTCAGGAAGTGTGTTCCAGGTGAGGTGATATGTTAGTTTGGCATCGCAGAATGATAGATCTATAGCTGAGAAGGTCCAATTAAAAGTGTTGAATCTGGTTTTGCAGCCATTGTTCATGATGAAAAGATTATTGTCATCAATGATGTTTTCCATTTCTGTTTCGTATTTATTTGTTTGTTTTGAGCCCCATATCATGTTATGACTGTGTATGATGGGGTGTTAATGTTACATATGTTGATTGGGGTGTGAGAGAAAATGTTAACGGCTACTGCTTCAAGGTCTGTTGTTAGGTGGATTTCTTTTGCCTGTAAACAGTTTCTTGTTGAGATAGCTAATCCGCCGCTTGCTGTTTTGTGAAATTGTCGGGATTTGAAGAAACCTGTTTAATTTTTGGCGATGTAGTTTTGTTGATTAATTTTCAGATGAGTTTTTGAAGCCATACTATGGGTGGGTCGTGTTCTTTAATGAGTAAATTTAACATTTCTTTATGAGTAAAATACCCATTTAAATTCCATTGTAAAAGAAACATCGTGATCTTTTTCTGAGATATTTGTGAAGACAGGGATAAATCACTTTATCAGACGTATCATTAAATATCTTTCTTCGAAGTTTTCCCTAATTTTGGTTACCGTTGTTTTCAAGTTCTTGTCGTTTAAGTGGTCGTTGAGTCCGGTGAGAATCTGATCAATTCTGTCTGGTTCTTCTTATAATTTTTGATCACAGAAAGACGCCTTTAGATTTGCGAGTATTAACAATCAAGTTTGCTATTTCAGTTGTTCGTAGGAGAAGGAGTTTATATATTCTGTTGCAGATTCTAGGCGTTCTTCAGTGGTTCTACTTGATTTCGAGTTTTTGATTGAGCTTTTGGGGCGCTGAATGTATTTAATCTTTTCGGGCAGGTAGATGGTTGTCTCTATGTTTGTTGGTTTGGAGTATTTTGGTAGATATCTGCAATTGAGGACGGTGTATTCGTGTCTACTAATGACGCGAGACGTTTTGTGATTGTTCGTTATTCTTAAAATATTAATGTTTAAAGTTGAAGATGATGCGTCGGTCTTCAATTGTTGTTGTCAATGTGGTGTTTTCTTGCAGAATCTCAATTCATTTTTTCATTGAATTTTCATGAGGGATCATGTTAGTTTAGAAAAAATTGATAATTGTTGGTCTATGTTAATAATTATTTGCCTAATGAAAAAAAATGAAATATTGAAATTCTGCGTTAATTCTTTGGGCTATGTAGTTGAATCATGATCGGCTTAACTGCAGAGTAGTGTAAGATACCATCACTGCTGCAGACTCAATCGCCCAAAAATGCTCCTTCAAATTAAAACACATTACATTGCAGAAATTAAATTTGAAACAATTCTTGAAAGTTTTGTAGTTTTTATTTCATTATAGTAATTTCAATCAGAAGAATGCTCAGTTGAAAAATGCAAAACTAGATTTTGAAAGAAGAAATATTATTGGTGAGTACATTTGAATTGTGGAGGCCGTTACTTGATGTAGATCCACGATACGAATGAGATAAAAACAAGGCTTAACTTTAATCTACACTTTATTTGAAAAAATTTGACGACGTTTCGCTGACACAGCAGCTTTATCAGAATGAAAAACAGAATGAAAGTATGGTATTATAAACAAATCGTAGAACAGGTTGGATGAATAACAGGAAAATCCACCGAGCCATTGTACAGTTAGTATGAAGGTAATAAAAACTAATTAAACAAGTTAAGTAGGGGTGAGTAATTCACATCTACCTGTTCATTCAAAAGCTTGTCCGAATGTTTGTATCTATTTATTTCTAATGCTTCTAGGAGATCTAATTTTGAACTTTTTGATTTTATATATAATATGTCGAAGTTTGTATTGAATGAATGGTTTCTTTTATTAGGTGGTTTGAATAATTTGAATCAGATTTATTCTTATCGAAGCTACGTTTATGTTCAGATGTTCTTATGCCTAAACTCCTATAGGTCCTACCGATATAAATTTTATCACAAGAACCGCAATTGAGTTTATAGATTCCTGATTTACTTGATTTTTCAACACGAGATTTATTATTTTTAATATGTTTAACTAAGTTATTAGAAGTTTTGAAAGTTATATTAGATTTTTGTTTGACGAAAGGATTTAATATTTGTACTTGCAGAACCGCAGAATGTTAAACTGTTGAATATTTTATAGTCTTTATGAATAGAATATACTTCATTTATTTCTTTCTGATACAGTTTTTACGAATGATTAGATCTATCATATTCGGATTATAGGAATCATTAATGGCTATCTGTTTGATGATGACTCAAAGTAAAGTAAAGAGTTAAACATCATCAAACATATAGCCATTAATAATTCATATAATCCGGATATGATAGATCTGATCATTCGTAAAAACTGTATCAGAAAGCAATAGATGAAGTATATCCTATTCATATAAAATATTCAACAGTTTAACATTCTGCAGTTCTGCAAGTACAAAATTAAATCCTTTCTCGTCAAACAAAATCTTAATATAACTTTCAAAACTTCTAATAACTTAGGTAAACATATTAAAATAATAAATCTCGTGTTGAAAAATCAAGTAAATCAGGAATCTATAAACTCAATTGCGGTTCTTGTGATAAAATTTATATCGGTAGGACCTATAGGAGTTTTGGCATAAGAACATCTGAACATAAACGTAGCTTCGATAAAATAAATCTGATTCAAATTATTCAAACCAACTTATAAAAGAAAACCATTCATTCAATAAAAACTTTGACATATTACATATAAAAGCAAAAAGTTCAAAATAAGATCTCCTAGAAGCATTAGAAATAAATAGATACAAACATTCGGACAAGCTTTTGAATGAACAGGTAGATGTGAATTATTCACCCTACTTAACTTGTTTAATTAGTTTTATTACCTTTCATACTAACTGTACAACGGCTCGGTGTGGATTTTCCTGTTATTCATCCAACTTGTTCTACGATTTGTTTATAATACCATACTCTCCATTCTGTTTTTCATTCTTGACAAAGCTGCTGTGTCAGCGAAACGTCGTCGAATTTTTTCAAATAAAGTGTAGATTAAAGTTATACCTTGTGTTTTTTTATCTCATTTATATTGATGGGTATTTTGAATCAAAGGAACTACTCTCCCAACTTCTGAGAAATAATCTGAAATGCAAATATTAGTTCTCTTACTGACACGTCTCTTATACAACACGATTTTCACACTATATTTACTTTTCGCTTCTTCGTCCCTTGCGGCATCCGTACGCAGAATTCATGCCAGATTAGTCTATTGCACAGCATATTTGCCTTATTCTTTATTTTCAACTCAAACGAAAAATTCATATGGACTAAAAAAACTCAACTTAAAAAATTTCCAAGGATCCAATCTCTTTTGGATGAAGGGAATTCATGGGTTTCACGGTTTTGAATTTATCAATATGCGAATATGGAGCACCCCAAATAGATTAACATCGATTTTCCGTCGGCCACAGAAGTATTGCTTGAGGATGTCATTCGCTTTCCCATTATAACTTGAAACAATATTTTTTGAATATTTATTCAAGCTGTTAATGCTTCTACTTTGAGGAAATAATAACGAGTCCGTAGCAGATGCTTGATTATCTGAAGCATAAAAAAGGAAAGGATATTTTTCGCTGAATTGAATTTTGGGATTCCTTTGATCTGATAGAATAAAGTTGTGGAAGTAAATTTTTTTTTTTTTTCATTCAATTTCGAACAAAATCATTTCAATCCGGATATACGGATTGCCATTTGACTTTTGAATATAAAGCTGCAAACAAATAATTAGAGAACTTTGAAGGAGGAATCTAACTACCTTGAAATCTAAAAAAGGTTTTGGTTAAACAAAATGTTTAAATTTTTGAAACATTTCAAGTGTTGTAACTTTAGAAGATTAACTCTATTACCGAAGTTAATGCAACTGGAATTGAGTACATCAGAGATTTTACCAGAAACAAAAGTAGCGTCAGAAAGTTTTGTACCAAGATATATTGTGTTGATAATAATTTGAAAAAAGTATTTCCGAGAAGAACATCATAGAAGAAGAATTCATAACAGTGAAATGAGTGAATAATACAGAGTGTTCCTCAAGCTAAGAGCGATGGTGTGGAGTTACCATAGATGGAAGGAAATACATATTTTGTTGTACAAATTTTACTTAGTAATTGCGATTCATTACGCGTTTCACTACACCGTAGCTTCTTCAGACGAATGAATGTACCAGTTACATTATTATTGCATGAAACTTCTTAGCCTACTACTTACTACCTAGTTGCAATGAATAATTATCCCTAAACTTCAAAAACAATGAAGTAAAACAACTCAATTCGAAAATGATATATTTCTGAATTTAGGAAAAATACAGGAATATTCAGCAAAATATGTGAAATCCTTCTCGAAAATAATCTTTCAATTTATTCAGTTTGTAAACTGAAAATATAGAACCCACTAGTGTTACAATCAGATAATCATCCGGCATTTATGATAAGCAGAACTTTGAAGAGGTTGCCTCTGTTCACATACACGCATTTGAAATGAGTTACCCTTTGTTCTTGCGTACATATTTCCAATTGAATATAAGTATCGCTGAAATTATATAATATAACAATATAATGCGAAATGATTCAGAACGATTCTAACTGGAGAACCATGGTATTCGAAGAGATTATACTATCATCATTCCATTAGCATTGATGCAAAATAATTCCTCTGAACGGGAATTATTTGATTTAGAGGATAATTACGGTTTGAATAATCCATCTGTTTACCTTCAAAAATATGGTTAATTGTCTGAAAATATCCTATAGCCTCTCAGATCTGATGGTATCAATTATGTTGATGGTGAGGATTCGTTCACAAGCGCTCTCATCAAGATTTTTATGGGATTGGAGAGGATGGCATTTTTCTATACTATAGCTTTATGAAGAAACCTAGATGCGGACTGAAAGATATTCTGCAGAAATAACCAAAATCATCAAAATGGAAAAAAAACGACAAATCAGTTGGACATTCAATGAAGGTTCCGATGAAGATTTCAAGATAGCAGCCAAATTATTTGATGAATGGGGTCGACATACAAATTTATATTTTACACGGAATTTAGTGAAACCGGATATTGTATTAGGTTAGATGTGTTCGAAACCTTACATTTTTTCAATTAAAATGCTTTTCGTTAACGAATGATATACAGATATAATCTATGCTTATGTTTTGAATTCAATCTTATAGGTTAGATGCTTGGTCTATTGGTTAAGTTAATTTTCGATTTTGTGAGGAAAACTGAAAAGTAACATTCGGAAAATGGCTTAAAGGGGCAACTAAAGCTCCTTTTGAGTGTGGAACGAATAAGTTCGAACATAAATTGATTTCGTGTCAAAATAAAAATGCAACTGCATTACATATTGATGAGAATGTAAAAACTGGTGCAGTGTTGCCATAACTACAGAAAATTAGTCAACTTGCATGACTTTTCACGTGTTTTCCGCTTTCTCCTGGTTGGCTTTGCTTGTTCTTTATATATTGACTGGGGTAGATGAGGAGAATTACATTAAATGTGAGAAGAAGCTTGATCCAACTCGAGAGTTCTACAAACGTGATTCATGTAGTAGAAATATTCATGCACGATGTGCAGATCTTTGTGGATCAGAATTCGAGTTAATGACAATATAAAAAGAATAAAGCATTCATTGTGCCACGAGTGTACTTCATTTATGGATCAGATCTTATGTATTATGAAATAGATATCTACTTTGAGAGATGGGATTGTTGAGATAAAAGAAATGTTGGAAAATGAAAAATATTGTGAATGAAAAGATAGTAAATACCAGAACGAGCTATAGTGCGGTTGTAAAGAAGGATGAGGGCATCCTCATCATAAGACCAGTAGCAGATAAAAATCATGAAGAGGTGAAAAACTGCAGAGTGACAAAAATTGATCCAATAAAACTAGATGTGGAAATGAAACTGTTAAAGAACCTGAAATGGTGGATGCAGGATTGATTGTAAACAGAATAATAATTTAGATGATATCAGAAAGAAGATTCAGATTTGGGGTACGAATATACTGTTACTTCACCAAAAACATCAACCATATGGTAGAAATATGCAATATACTTGGAAGATTCCATGAGGACACTGTTAGGTAAAGAGCTTGTGTGCTATGTTAGGAATGGTATTGAATTCAGATTTGTCATAAATTATGTTGAAGAAGGAATTTTATGGGTATATGGCTTTGAAGCTGACGGTGTTTTGTTTATGGTCAGTATAGATCGGCTGACTTGTCAATTCTGACTTTTGCAACACTTGAAACTGTGTATGGAATATATGATAGCTGGAGAGATAAATGACATTGGTGGTAAAAATTTTGTATTGCTGGAGATTTCAACATTGATTAGAGTATCAATACAACAACAAAGAAAAGAGTTAGGAGTTTAATGAATACATGAGGACTGAAACAAAAATCAAGAAATTCACAAAAATAACTAGCAAAAAGAACCATTGATCATGTTTATTCTAATGATAACTCATTCCAAGTGAGAGTTTGTGAAACGCCAGGTATAACGGACCACCACAGTATCGAGACCCTCTTTAAGAAAAAAACTATGAAAAAAAGACCATTGGTGAATAATTACGGTAAAGAAAAAATTGCTGAAAGCCAAAGTGTTTGAATCTATTTTTCAGGATAAAGGAGATTCTTAAGGAGAAAATGTGGAGGAAATGTTGAATAACTTTTATGGCAAATGTTTGGCTACCTTGGATGCAGTCGCTCTAAGAAGAGAGAAGTTTTTGTAAAAATACTAAAAACTCAGAATAAATGGTATGATGAAGAGATTACACAGATGACTATTAATCAGGATATTTGCTACAAAAGGGTTACAAGTGGATTAGGAATGTTTTGATGGAATTAATATAAAGGAAAAAGAAACGAAGTAGTGAGTTTGATACGAACTAAAAAGAGAAACTATTATGAAAAACTGATATCTGAGAACACACACTGTGGTAACAAAATATGGAGAGCTATCAAGGACATCATGGTAAAAAACAACAAAGAAAATACCATCACATTATCCAGCTAAGGAAACTTGATCACTGAGAAAACTCAATTGGCTAAATTGTTCAATGATCACTTCATAAAAAGTACAGAAGATATTGTCTCTGATAACTCAATAGCTTACACGTTGACGTTGGGAGCACCAATAACTGTTGATACTCCACAATCTCAGTTGAGGAAGATCATCATTCATCGACGAAATTGATATACAAGTGTTACGTGCGGGAGATAACACACTAATACAAGAGTTGGTAGATATCATGAGTAAGTCCTTGGCGGAAGGAGTCGTTCCAAAAATAGAGAGTTTTCTGTGTTGTAATAGTTCCAAAGGTATCTGGAACAACCAAAATGAAAAAACTGAGACCTATAAACGTGTTACCTCTGGCAGTAAATAGCACGGAAATTCATGTCAAGATTCAGCTTTCGAAATTTTAGAAGAAAACACTATACTTATTGAAAATCAATCAGGATTTAGAGTTAGACACGCTTGTGAAACAGCAATATAATTGGTCTAGTCAAGATGGAGGGTAATTAATAAATTAGGATTATATAATAGCAGTAATCTTTTGGACTTGAAAGGAGCATTTGAGACTCTATGTATAAGAACATCTTCTTTTCAAACTGAAGGAATTGTTGAGGATGCTGTTAAATGGTTTGAAAGCTCTCAAACGGATAGATGGCAAGTGGCGAAAGAGATCGAAAGAAGAGTTCATTAGTACATATCATTATACTTGATCAGAGAAATGGAGATATTTTAAGGTGTTCGTGTATGAAATACGTAGTAGATTGGTTTTTGGGTGAGATGATTTACAAAGTGTTGAGCTATTCCAATAAGTGTTCGAAATGTTGCCCGTTTCTTTCTAGACACAACTCAATCCTTCTGGGGAAAGACCGCTGAACCTCCGATAACATTTGCGGATTAACTGACTGACTATTTTCACTCTCATATCCAACTGTGTTGTAGAAGGAATCTGGTAAACGATTCCTTAATATAACCCTACAAGAAAAATCTAAACTTGTAAGGTCCGCAGACTATGCTGGCCATCTAACAGGACCACCACCTTCTATCAATTTGTTTGGAAATACATGATTCAAATGCTCCCTAACCTGATGTGAGTAATGCGCCTGTGCTCCATCCTGTTGAAACCACAAATATTGTCTTATATGCTCTGGTACATCGACAAGTACCACTGGTAGGTGATTTTCAGAAAATCTAAATACATTTCACTATTGAGGTGCCCGTTGAAAAAGTGCGGCAGTACATTCAAGGACCAACGATGCTGGTGATCTATTTGTCTCATGAGGTGAGAATTTTCCGTGGCGTAATAATGAAAGTTGTGACTGTTAACAAGCCCATTCTTGTGGAAAGTTGCCTCGTCCGAGAAAAGAACTTGAATTTTCCCTACTTTGTCACTTGCCCAATTGCAAAAATCGATTCGATTTTCATAGTCTTGATTGTTCAGCTCCTGGTGCAGCTGTACATGATATGCATGAAATTTATTCACTTTCAAGATTCTCTGGATGCAGGTTTGACTTATATCTGTTAACTGAGAAATCTCTGTATGGCTTTTATATGGGTCCTCTGTCACTGTCAACAAAACTGATAATCGGTTGTCTTCAGCTGTTACAGTTTTTGGGTTTTCATGTTTTTGTAAGCGATATTATCAGTTTTGATAAATCTAAATAGAAGTTTTAAAGCATCTTGCATCAGGATGCCTCTTATATGGAAACCTGTGTGCATAAACTCTACTTCCAACAAAGATTTCTATCACACTCACCCAGAATGAAAATTATATCAACCATTTTTTCTTTGGAGAACTTCATGGCAGTCAATTGAGAAAATTGGGTTCAAACCTCACTTTAACAATGTTTAATAACGAAACACTGATAAGTTCACCATGTAAAATGCAGAATATGATATGTCCGGACACCTGACAGAAGGCACAAATGAAAAAAATGTCAACACATACCTCGATTTACGTTTTAATCATCTTGATTTTATCATTCGTTAAAAGAATTATCTTGTTTAGGTTTCATTTTTTACTATTTGAATCATTACAGAAAAAAAAACTTCTGTGCGAATAATGATGCATGTTGATGAGTTTGATACGGTTTGTAGAATTTTCATCAAAATTTTATACAAATAATCGAATGTTTCGAAAATGATAGAGGATAAAGATAAGCTTACTTCTGCAAAAATATAGCACAATATTTCATGCGTTGTCATGAATAATAAAATAAAGGGTGTTCGATTTGTAAAAACCAAGATATATTTTAGAATTACAATGTTCAAAAATTTTTTGGGCTACTCCATTCATATAAATGACATAACTTCCTGATTCTCAGATGGAACTCAAGTGAACTTGTTTGCAGATGATACTTTAGTTTATGTGCATGGAAAAATATAAACACTATTTTGGAGAAAATTCAGAGCCGAACTTGACGTATTAACGGTGTGGCTCCGAGAAAATAGTTTACTTATAAACACAGAAAAATCCAAAATCTTTCTTATTAATAATAGAACATCATCATCTGTCAACCATCCTAGTCCACTGCTGAACATAGGTCTTCCTCAACGATCTCCATTCCTCGCAATTTTGGGCCGGATTTATCAAGTTCGTACATACTCGCCTGATATCGTCTTTCCAACGAGCTGGTGGACGTCCTCTACTTCTGTGGGCTTCATCTCTGGGACGCCACTCCAAAAGACACTTTGTCCATCTACCGTCCGTGGTTCTTACTAGATGACCGGCCCAGTTCCACTTTAAATAAGCAACTCTCTCGAGAGCATCCTGGACTCTAGTTCGTTGGCGTATGATATGGTTGGGAATTCTGTCCCGTAGTGTTATGCCTAACATAGCTCTCTCCATCTTACGCTGAGCAACACATATTTCATTAGCTGATTTCTTTGTTAGGGTCAGGGATTCTGCACCGTACGTCAAAACTGGTAAAACGCATTGATTGTATACTTTACGTTTCAAACAAATCGGTATCTCTGATTTGAACAGATCTCTCAGTTTTCCAAATGCAGCCCATGTCAGCCTTATTCGCCTTCCTATTTCTGTTGTTGGGTTGTCCCTGCCTATAGTTATCTCATGCCCCAGATATTTGTATGACGTTATTTGTTCAACAATTTCACCATCGATGGAAACTGGTTGGCTTGGTACTGAGTTGGTCATCATCTTAGTTTTCGAAATATTTATCTTCAATCCAATTTTACTGGATTCCTTAGACAACTGCAAGAGCATCTCATTTGCATAATCTAATCTGTTTGCTATAATGGCGATGTCGTCGGCGAAACGAAGATGACTTAATCGCTCACCATCACATTTACTCCCTCTGATCCCATTCCAATTGCTTGAACATATATTGCAATAGGTTTGTGATCAACTTCGGGAAATAGTATCACCCTGTCTTACTCCACGTCTGATCCTGAATTTTCTGTAGAATTGTGAAGCCACACTTGTGAAGTGGCATGCTCATATATATATTTAATGATGGCAGTGTATCTATGATCTATTCTACAGTCAGCCAACGCTTCAAGCATAATCGCCTGTATCACGGTATCGAAGGCTTTCTCGTAATCCACGAATATGAGAACCAGAGGCAAGTTGTATTCTATGCTCTTTTCAATCAAAGTCTTGAGAGTTTGGAGATGATCATTAACACCAAATGTTGCCCGAAATCCGGTCTGCTCTCGAGGTTGGTAGGTGTCCAGTTTGTTTGTGAGGCGCTTTGTTATTATTTTGGTGAAGAGTTTGTATAAGTGCGATAGAAGGCTTATAGGTCTATAGTTCGAGAGATTTGTGGGGTCTCCTTTCTTGTACATAATTATTATTATAGCATTATACCAAGACTCTGGTACTTTTGCTTCAGCTAAACATTTATTGAAAAGTTTCGTTATTTCACGAATCAGATTTTCACCGCCTATCTTCAAAGCCTCCGCAACTTCTCCATCTTCCCTTGGAGCTTTGTTGTTTTTCATATCTGATAGTGCTTTTCGGACCTCATCAGCTGTAATTTCTGGGAGGTCCTCCGAACCTGATTCATAACATGAGGTATGCGATTGTCTTCCTCGTTCTCGCGATTCAGGCTTCGATACAGATTGGAGTAAAAGTCCTCGACAACCTTCACTATTTCGGCTCTATTTGTTATAATTAGTAGATACATTAATAGAACATATGTAGGTAAAAATATCTTTAATGAAAGATACTATTGAATATGTTGATACGTGTATAAATTTGGGTGTAATAATTGATAAAAAGCTTTCATTTGAGAACCATTTCGAGAATATTGTTAAGAAAATTAGTAAGAGAATAGGGCATTTCAGAAGAATATCTGTATCGTTAACGAAAACTTCTAAAATATTAGTGAATAAATCCATTATAAGCCCTTACTTCGAATACTGCCTACCATTCTATTTAATTTGAATAAAATGAAACTGAAATACTTCTAAAGTTTCAAAATAGGGCAATGTTGCCAAAGTAGTTGTCGTCAAAGTTAGTTTTTGCGAATAAGGTACATAATTATGACACCAGAAAATCAAGTAATTTGTTTATCTCGATAGTGTACGAGAAATCTATTTTCAGGTCCTTATTTTCAGAAGGCCTGTCACAGTATAATTTAATACCTTCGTCTATACGAGCTTTGAACAATGTAGACAACTTTGAGCAGCTATGCGTAGAATATATAACACAAAAAGATAAAATGTAAATAATGTGTAGAAATTGAATTTTTCATCTATAGCCTTTGGATAATCAAAATGAAAAATGAATAAATAAATAGTTTCTGCGATAGAAACGAACCGCAAATTGCTAGAGAATAACAATGAAAGATTAAGAGCTATTCTGTGGTGATGATTAATATTAACTATAATTATTTTAGCGAAAATAATTCTCAATTCTCATTGTTTTTCGAAGATGTGGAAATAATGTGAAAATAAAACTAAAATAAATAAAAAATTGTATTAATCTTCACAAAAAACCTCCAATTTGAATATATAGCTCATATCTACGAAGGAGTGACTGCTTTGAGTTGGTTATATGTACACTGCAGACGAGTTGTTTCATGTATCCTCATATATTATTCAAACAGTTTGTGATTCGGTGACCGTGGTGGCCAATAAATTGGTTCTACTCTACCAATCCACCAATTAGGAAAATATTCATTCAGCCATTAATCAACTAATCTTCTTTGATGTGGAGCTTCTTCGTTCATGTTGGTTTTACATATTTTGTGTAAAATTTAGCGGAACATCATCATCTAAATTGAACGACGTATTCTGTACATATTTTCGATGAGTATTGGTTTTCAATATTTAAAATATGATTGGCAACATAATCACCCCAAATATTGATAATGAACTCGTTAACGTCTTTACCTAACCCTGTCATGTGTATTGAATGTGAATTTCTACAGGTCTCGCAGAAAGATACCTGATATAATTGAAGAAGTATTTACCTTGATTTATTCTTCATCTTTCTCACCATGCATGCAAACTAAAAGAAGCATATTAAACATATTCAAAAACTTCTTATTTTCTTTATTTTTCACTCGTATAGAATCTTCATGATATGGATATAAAGCTTAAACTTTCTGAAAATTCAATCTGCTCTGTATGGAGGATTCATTCTTTTCACTGTTTCAAAATATCAACATAAGTTCAACAACATGAGAGTATGAAAAAACTCGAATAGATTAACATTGA
>JABFTP020000051.1:90000-117752 GCA_013387265.2 Cryptolaemus montrouzieri
GTTCTTTTTTCGGATGAGACTAGAATTGGTGATCGATCAGATAACCACCGCATTCGAGTTTAAATGGGTCGTGGAAGACAAGCTAGACTCCGACCAGCAAGACAAATTCCGAAATACCAAGGGAGCAGACAGTATGATGTTTTGGGTTGACAATATGCTGGGAGGTAAAACAGATTTGATTTTGCTTCCTGCGAGTATAACGGCTAGAAATAACGTGGACCTAGTGCTGAAGCAGCCCGTAGTGTGACTATGAAGACGGTGAGAATTTCACTGTTATGCAAGATAATACTCCTTAGCATACCAGTAACCTCGCGTGACTTTATCTTGAAACAGAGGGAGTCGCTATTTTGGAATGCTTTCTCTCCAGACCTAAATCCTATTGAACAATAATGGGATAATCTCAAAATGAAAATTCGATCCCGCCAGGATAATCCAAGAACACCACAACAGCTCATCCAAACCGCCAAAGAAAAGTGGCAGAATATCACCCAAGACGAGGTCGAGAACCTAATCCAAAGCATGCCTAGACGAATTCAGGCTTGTATCAGGGCAAGAGGAGGTAATACAAGCTACTGAGGTAGAGCAAAAACGTCTTCTCCGTGAGAAAACAATTTTCAAATTTTACTACATGCAGAAAGTATCTTGTTTTCTTTTATTGGTTTCTTTCTTAAAATGAACCTCAATTTATTTCTTTTTCAATTGAAATATCTTAACAAAGATCAAATCTAACGATACTTTGAAATTTCCAAAATCCCTCTAGTAATATTCAAAATATCGAGTGATTCCAAATAAATTAGGATGTGTGTATAATCATTGTGTTGGTTCTGAAATCGCAGCTCTATGTAAATTGGCGAATGCGCCAGGCCTAGTTCCTAGTTCGAGCAGAAAACGGGTGACCATACATCATTTTTATACAGGAATTCCAACGAAAATTTGAATCACCTTCTTACTCAGAAGAAGAAAGTGTCATCGGAAAATGCAGGAGCAGTTCGATCTTCGATTATTGGGGACTATTGCTTATGTCCATTTTGAGCATGTCGGTCCATTATCTATATGAATCGATAATTTCTTTGAGTTGAATTTTCGATCAATATTATAATTGAACAACTCCTTCAATCCGATTTATCATGAATGAATGATACTAAATTCATATCAGTATTGAATAAGTTATATCGGTATATCAGCAAGTTAATTTAAAAGTATTAGGATCGATTTCAGGATTCCCAGACTTGATAATTTAGATCGTGATGAGTATCATGTGACAGTTTATTTGAAAGATCTCTTCATGCTCTGAACGAATTATGTTAGGCGTGTATACAGAGTGTTTCAACCAAGAAATTCATTCTGTGACCTTGCTGGGTACATCGGGTCGATTTATTCGAATTCAAATATCGTATTCGAAGCAAAAATAACTGTAAACGTGAAAAAATTCAACCCTTCATTTTAAAAATGAAAGTTGTGCCAAAAGAATGGTAGGCGTATTTATTCATTCTGAGAAATAAATGAGGCCACAATATTTCGAACTTATTCGTGTACTAGGCCGGATTCAATCGAGGTAGAAGTTACTAAAGAAAGGGTTCAAAATGTATACGTCCTCACAATCATACGAGCCGTCCTCGAATCCCCTCTTTATGCTCTTGAATATAATAGATATTAATAGTCAGCATTCTATCCCAATTCTCCTCCCTATCTCTTGGTATAAATTCAGAGGATTCATATCCGGTGATCCTGCTGGCCACACAAATGGTCATTTCTTAGCGATTTACTACCGTCTGGAAAGTAAGGTGACATTTCGATTCAAACTGCGCGCGAAAACGGATTAGCGGTAGTGCTCTTATTTTTGAGTTGGTAAACATATGTTTGATGTTTGATAGGTTCACAACAAGATATTCATTATTGTTTGAAAAATGCTTTGTTGTGTCAGTTCCTAGAAGTGAATTTTTCGATTTTCGTTATATCTGTATTAGTTGAACAAACAATTTGCATCAAAATGTATCAACGAAATGCTTTCCGCAAATCATCACTTTTCGCTACAAAATTTGAAATTTTCAACTGAATGAAAATAAATGATGTTTGTTCAACGACTGTTAGGTTATTGAATATACTTAACAGATGTTATTCCAACCATACAGAAAAGAAATTAAGGGTCGTTCCCTACTAACACATTTGAATCATAACGCTCACTTCATACAGGCACTTCTGGTAAAATTCGAGAAAAGAAAGCATTTTAGGTACAACCGTTGTATAAAGTTATTCAAAATGCACTATTACACATTACCAACCTCGATTAATATTCTGCGTTAGGCAACCTGTACCTTATCTAAAATTCAAGGATAGCAAACAATAAATCAGAGAATTATGGAGTGTCGAATTAGCGGATAACTTCTGCATGATCACTTTTTTTTTGGCGGTGAGTGTACTTCATTCATCTACCTTATCAATCTATTGAAATGTCCCAACCTATGAATTTCTGGAAGAACAAAAAATCTCATATTGTTGAAACTAGTGTTTTTGATAATCTGAAGCAACTGCCATAATTTCGTAACGATAGGTTGATTAATATAAAATAGACTAATATTTACGTCTAATAGAGCTTCCGTTGTATATCCAGGTATTTGCAGGCTCAATTCAAAATGAAAATTGTCAATTTTCGATCTGATTAAACACATACAAGAGTTCAAAACTGAAACACTTAGTTTCAATCATATTTGTTTCTGAAATTTCAATTTTCACCATTACATTGATTAAATATATGATCAGAGATCAGAGGAAACATTTCAGTTTTCTAAAGTGAACCTCATGACTAGTCATTTGTCACGAATATATTGCCCCGTTCTGTGTAATCCACAGGGCGTGTTCCCATTTCGATTTCACACCAAAAGCCACAACCGGGTAGAGGTTTATTGAAATACTCTGAGAATCCAATATCGGTCGAGCTAGAACAGATCACCGAGAGTTATTCGGGTTCTCGAAGCCAGGCACACTCTATGATCACTTTTGTTGTCGTTCGACTAAGTTCATAACTGAACGCCAGATGTCGGGTATTGCGGTCACTTGTTAGGGCTTTGACAGTTATTTTCGCAGCCGTTCGCCCTGCATAACATTTAAGTATTCGCCATTGCTCTTGCCGGTGTACGTTATTAACTTCGGGAGTTAGATAGTTTATTGTATGAATTTAAGCGAGCTGTAAGGATTGGTGGTTTCATTATTATTAGTAGGGAAGTTTGATCATTCTTTGTTTTATGTGTATCTACATTATAGAAAACTGTAATAATTAAGTAGTCTTTAACACTAAAACTAGTCTGTTATCACCTATACTCACATTTCCTTCAATATTTCGTAAATTGATATTTATATATATATATATATATATATATATATATATATATATATATATATATATATATATATATATATACAGTGTGTTCAACGAAAATTTGACCCCCTATAACTCCGAAATGAGTAACATTAGCGAAAAACACCAAGACACGTCGATTTTTGTTTCGAGGGGAGCATTTTTCGAAATAATTGAAACTTCTCAGATCAACCCTTACCCCCAGCAACCCTAACTTTGAAATTCATCATAGGGAATAAGGGTCGAGTGGCACCTTACTGAAAAGGTCTGTCAATTCTCCACCTTGATTTGTCATTTTAGAATTTTAAATTAACATACAGGGTGTCCCAACCAAGGGTGAAGTTGAATTCTGGAAATCCCAAATACTAAATGAAATAGATTTATTTTGGCATAATGCAAGCGCAGGTTTATGCTCGGTCTAGAAAAACGACCTACACTTGTGAATTTGGAGTTGGTGCAATCAACCCCCTATTTCCAGCATCCCCAACTCAAAAATCATTCGATCGATAATAGGTCAAGTGGCACCTCGTTGGAAAGGTACTGCAATTTTCTCTTCGAATTTGGTATTTTCGAAATTCAGAATCATCATACAGGGTGTCCCGAAGCAGGAACATTGAAAATCCAAATAACTTTTTGAAACTGGTTCATTTCGGTATACGAGAACATGTTTGATCCGAGAATAGGACTTTCTTGTGTGGTTATAGAATTTTTGCAATCAACCCCTTCCATTCAGCATCCCCAACTTGAAAATCATACAAATAATTCAAGTGGCATATCTTCAGAAAGGTTTTTTGAATTCCAGAATGATTAAAGCATTTCATTCAGTTCGGCTCTCCATACAGGATGTCGCTTTCGAAAAATTCAATATCGTCATTTGAAATTATCAACTAAAATTAATTCGAAACTGTTAAAAGTATTGGGGTACGATGTGTTGAGCATCAATTACGAAGAAATAAAGCTGATTTCTGCATTGAAAATGTTCACATTTTTTCATTTCCATCTGGCGTGCAGTCATCTGTTATTTCTCATTTTGCAATGAAATATTATTATTATTCAGATCAGTTCCTCATTATTGTTGTTGTTCGTCAGTTGAAATTAATCTGAAAATGGTTGATTCCACTGAGGAAAGGGTCGAAATTTTATCGACGTATTTTCGAAATAACAGTTGTGCCAAAGAAACGGCAAGGATATTCGATAGGAACCATCCTGAAAGAGAAAGGAGTCAGTCACTAGTACGGTAAATATTTGGTTGACAAATTCCTAGCTACGGGTTCGGTGGCAAACAAAAACATGAAGTGGAATGTCCTGCCAGAAATGAGGCAACGGAAGTGGCAGTAGTGGGTCATCTACAAATGGAGAATACTACTTCGATCAGAAAACTATCTCGTCTGACTGGTGTATCAGCTACAACTGTCCATAGAATCGTGAAACATCACAAATTTCAGCCCTACAAGGTGAAATTAGTGCATGAAATAAACGAAGATGATCCAGATCGTCGTTTACAGTTTTGTGAAAATCTAAGTGAGAACCTAAACGCTAATCCAAATTTTCTGAATAACATCTGTTTTTCTGATAAAAGCACCTTTATGCTCAGTGGTGAAGTGAATAGACATAATTGTCGATATTGACACACACAGAATCCTCATTGGTTTAGAGAGGCCCACACGCAAAGGCCTCAGAAGTTGAACGTTTGGGCAGGAATTTTTGGCAATCATCTAGTTGGGCCTTTCTTTATTGAGGGTAATCTGAATGGAAATGGCTACCTACAGTTGTTAGAGGAACACATACATCCTAGATTGACAGAAATTTTACAGAACGATCCAACTCTTTCTGAGGACGAAATGCGTTTTCAACAAGACGGTGCTCCTCCGCATTATGATGCTCGGTGCGCCAATATTTAGACGAAGATTTCCCAGGAAGGTGGATTGGTAGAAGAGGACCTGTTGAGTGGCCAGCCAGGTCACCAGATTTAAATCCCTAGATTTTTTTTGTGGGGCCATCTAAAATCTAAAGTTTATGCCACAAGACCAGAAAACCTGGAGGAGCTGCGGATGAGGATTATCACAGAATGCCGACTTTTGACTCCTGAAGTTTTCGTTAATGTGAGAAGAGAGTTCGAAAATCGTCTGTATAACTGTATGGAGGTGGGCGGAGGTCATTTTGAACAATTGTTGTAATAATCAAGTTAGTTTTTGTTTTCAATTGAATACAAGTTCAATAAATCTCGTTTTCCTGTTTAGATGAGCATCCAATCAGTTTCTCCATCATCCCCTCATCCTGATCCTCACGCCAGAAAACCTCGATTGCCAAACTGAAACCAATGCCTCAGTGATTCAGAAAATAGAAAAATCTTTCTGGAACTTTGCCACTCAACCTGTAATCACTTGTATGATTTTTTGAGTTGGGGATGCTGAATGGAAGATATTGATTGCAAAATTCCATATTCACGCAAGAGAGTCTTATTCTCGAATCAAACATAAACATGTTCTCGTATTATACCGAAATGAACCAGTTTCAAAAAGTTATTTGGGTTTTCAGTGTTCCTGCTCCGGGACACCCTGTATGCTGATTCTGAATTTCGAAAATACCAAATTCGAAGAGAAAATTGAAATACCTTTCCAACGAGGTGCCGTTTGACCTATTTTCGATCGAATGATTTTTGAGTTGGGGATGCTGGAAATAGGGGGTTGATTGCACCAACTCCAAATTCACAAGTGTAGGTCGTTTTTCTAGACCGAGCATAAACCTGCGCTTGCATTATGCCAAAATAAATCGATTTCATTTAGTATTTGGGATTTGCAGGAATTCAACTTTACCCTCGGTTGGGACACCCTGTATGTTAATTTAAAATTCTAAAATGACAAATCAGAATGGAGAATTGACAGACCTTTACAGTAAGGTGCCACTCGACCCTTATTCCCTATGATGAATTTCGAAATTAGGGTTGCTGGGGGTAGGGGTTGATCTGACAAGTTTCGAATTATTTCGAAAATGCTCCCCCTCAAAACAAAAAATCGACGTGTCTTGGTGTTTTCGCTAATGTTACTCATTTCGGAGTTATAGGGGGTCAAATTTTCGTTAGACACACTGTATATATATATATATATATATATATATATATATATATATATATATATATATATATATATATATATATATATATATATATATATATATATATATATATATATATATATATATATATATATATATATATATATATATATATATATATATATATATATATATATATATATATATATATATATATATATATATATATATATATATATATATATATATATATATATATATATATATATACATTTTATAAATAAATATATATATATATATATATACTGAGTGATTCACCAGTGGCGCGGTGCTCTGTAGCTCGTACACTCTTGAAGATTTCATTTTGTCTTAACGATAT
Organism: Cryptolaemus montrouzieri; assembly: GCA_013387265.2. Classification (NCBI taxonomy): domain Eukaryota; kingdom Metazoa; phylum Arthropoda; class Insecta; order Coleoptera; family Coccinellidae; genus Cryptolaemus; species Cryptolaemus montrouzieri. Next base: position 96,789 of record JABFTP020000051.1, read on the forward strand.
TGAATTCAGAAAGTGAGAATCTACTTCAGCAATTCATTTTGCTGTGAACAAAGTAGGTTGCGAAGGAAATAGAAGAGAAATGTCCGTTGTCGAGTTTCCAGTTCGGTTTTAGAAAGGGCTGTCAGCCATTGGTGCCGTAGAAAGAGTAAAAAGGGCTGCACAGATGGAAATGGAGAAACCGATTGCAGCTAGTAGTTTGTGTTTGTTGATTACGATTGATATAAGCAATGCGTTCAACACCGTGCCTTGGGATGCCATAATAAAGGAGATGAAACGTAGAAGGATAAGCGGTTATCTGGTAAAATTAGTGCATAGCTATCTGAAAGACAGGGAACTACAGGATAAAAATGGTAATAGGTACAGAGTTAGTAGGGGAGTGCCTCAGGGCTCGGTGTTGGACCCACTCTTATGGAACATCGCCTTTGATGAAGTCCTTATAATAGTGATGCCTGCGAAGGTAGAAAGAACTGCATGTGCAGATGATCTGGCACTGTTGGTGGAAAGGAGGTCGGAGTTGGAAGTGAGAGAAAGAGCCGAAACGACGGTGGAACTGGTACGGAATTGGATCGAGCGAAAGGGCATGAAGATGGGGGAGAAGAAAACGGAAACGGTGTGGTTATCTGGCAGAAAGAGGGTGGATTGGGAATGGAGAATGAAGGTAGGAAATACTGAAGTAATAGCTAAGACAGAAGTTAAACACCTAGGAATATGGTTGGACAGAAATCTAACTTTCGGAAGACACGTGAGAGAAGTAAGTAAGTAAGTCGTACTCTATGGAGCAGAGATATGGGGAGATGGGCTTAAACTGCGATGTAACAGAAGGAAGCTTTAAAAGGTAGATAGGTTGCTGAGCGTAGGTATAACCAGGGCATATAGAACAGCGCCAAAAGCTAGAGTGGTTCTGATAGCGGATATGATACTGCTAAAGGTAAAGTGCTGGACAAGGATAGAGATCTGGGTGAAAGAATGACAAGGGAAAGCATGGACGAAAGAATGAAGGAAAAGTGTAGGAAAGAATGGAAGATAGAAGAAGATAAAAAGTGGGGAGGAGCGTTGTTCGATCATTGTTGAAAGGAGTGGATGGTAAGAGAGCATGGTACCCTGAGCTGCTGGATGACGCAGGTCTTGACGGGTCACGGTTGCTCCGAAAGCTATCTCTGGCGAATCGGCAAGAGGAGCGAAGGGGAATGTAGGACATGTGGGGAGCTTGGAGATTCAAGGTATCTGATATTCGAGTGCAGGAATACGGGAGAGTAGAGGAGGAGAAACTGAGGCAAAATTGAAATGTTGAATGGTGGTGGATGAGCTGGTAAAAATAATATTGCAGAGCGAGGAGAGATGGAAAGAGACGAGCGAGATGGTGGAAAGAATTATAAGGAGAAAACTGGAATTTGAAAGAGCAAATGAAGACTGGAGACCCGTCATATCCCTGTAGTCATGCCAGCAGGTATTCCGGGGATAGAGATGAAGCCTTGAAGACCGGTGGGCAGTTTTTTAGTGGGAAGGGCAGAGATCTGGGCTAACCTAACCCACACTAGCTCCAGGTGATCAGGGCGTCTGTTAGCAGATTTTTCTCCCATCGGTTAAAAAAAAACAGGGTGTCCCAATTTCCTTTAAAAAAATCTTGCGTGTCTTTTTCAGATTGGAAGACAACTTTTTTCTTCGAGATCCAGAAGCGGCCTAAACTCAACTATGATGTCTTTAAGTAAAGAGTTTTTTTGGTGGGTAGTTTCGTCACGAAATTGTTTTTTCGTAAAAGTTCATGAAGATAGGCTCTCACATCCTCGCATGCTCCTTCGGCCAGAAAGGATGAATACTTTTTTCCTTTCGTTTTCTTATTGCTCAAAGACATCTTCATTGATGAATTGAAATAGATTATCCCCATTTTATACAGGAGTGACTCAAAAAAAATTATTGAATACTGAAATTTTAAAAATATCATATATTGATTTTTCAAACGGAACAACCTGTATTTTATTATTAATGTCAACGCATAAAATATTATGCTATATTTTTGCAGAAGTAACCTTATCTTTATTTTCGAAAATTTTCGAAATATTCCATTATTTGTAAAAAGTTTTGATGGAAATTCTATAAACCGTATCAATCTCATCAATTTGCATCATTATTCGCACAGAAGTTTTGTTTTTCTGTAATGATTCAAGTAGTAAAAGATGAAACCTAAACAACATAATTCTTTCAAAAATTTTTAAATCAAGACGATTAAAACGTAAATCGAGGAATGTGTCATTTTCTTTTTATTTGTGCCTTCTGCCAGGTGTCAGGACATATCATATTCTGCATTGTACATGTTTAACTTATCAGTGGTTCGTTGATAAACATTTTTAATGTAATTTTTGAACCCAATTTTCTCAATTGACTGCCATGAAGTTCTCTAAAGGAGAAATTTTTATTCTGGGTGAGTGTGATAGAAATTCTTTGATGGTGAGTAGTGTTTGTGCACAAAGGTTTCCAGATAAGATTGACAATTGACTGCCATGAAGTTCTCTAAAGGAGAAATTTTTATTCTGGGTGAGTGTGATAGAAATTTTTTGATGGTGAGTAGTGTTTATGCACAAAGGTTTCCAGATAAGAGGCATCCTGATGCAAGATGCTTTTAAAAACTTCTAATTAGGTTTATCGAAATGGGCTTGCATAAAAAATGAAAACCCCAAAACTCCTACAGCTGAAGACAACCAATTAACAGTTTTGTTGACAGTGACAGATGACCCATATAATAGCCAAAGAGAAATTTATCAGTTAACAGATATAAGTCAAACTTCCGTACAGATAATCTTGAAATTGAATGAATTTCATGCATATCATGTACAGCTGCACCAGGAACTGAAGAATCAAGACTATGAAAATCAAATCAATTTTTGCAATTGGGCAAGTGACAAAGTAGTGGAAAATTCAAATATGTTCAGCAGAGTTCTTTTCTCGGACGAGGCAACTTTCCACAAGAATGGGCTTGTTAACAGGCGCAACTTTCATTATTACCCCAGGGAAAATTCACACCTCATGTGACAAAAAGATCATCAGCATCGTTGGTCCTTAAATGTATGGGCCGCTATAGTCGATGGATATCTAACTGGGCCGCACTTTTTCGACGGGCAACTCAATAGTGAAATGTATTTAGATTATCTTCAAAATCATCTACCAATGGTACTTGTCGTTGTACCAGAGCATATATGACAAGATTTGTGGTTTCAACGGGATGGAGCACCGGCACACTACTCACATCAGGTTAAGGAGCATTTGAATCATGTATTTCCAAACAAATGGATAGGACGTGGTGGTCCGGTTAGATGGCCAGCTAGGTCTCCGGACCTTACAAGTCTAGATTATTTCTTGTGTTATATAAAGGGCGTTTACCAGATTCCTTTTACAACATAGTTAAATATGAGACAGAGAATAGTCGACGCCTTTCAGTCAGTTAATCCGCAAATGTTGTAGAGGTTCAACGGTCTTTCCTCAGAAGGATTCAGTTGTGTCAACAAAGAAACGGTCAACATTTCGAACAATTAGTGAAATAGTTCAACACCTTGTAGATCATCTCACCAAAAACCAATCTATTACGTATTTCGTATACGACTACCTCAAAATATCTTCATTTCTCTGATCGAGTATAATGATATGTACTCATAAACTCTTCTTTCGCAACCTCTGATTTTATTATTTTAATTTTTTCTTTATTTAAAAAATGGTCGAAGATTGAGACAAGATTACTTCTGCAAAAATATGGTACAATATTTCATGCGTTGACATGAATAATAAAATAAAGGATGTTACATTTGAAAAGATCATGATACGATATTTTTAAATTACAATATTCTATAATTTTTTGAGTCCCTTCTGTATAAAATGAGGATAATCTATTTCAATTCATCAATAAAGCTATCCTCGGGCAATAAGAAAGGAAAAAATTATTCATCCTCTATGGCTGAAGGAGCATTCGTTGATGTGAGAGCCTATTTTCATGAATTTTTACGGAGAAAATATATTGTGACAAATTTACTTACCAAAAAAACTCATTACTTGAGGACATTATAGCAGAGCTTAGAACGCTCTTGAATCTTCAACAAAAAAGTGGTCTTGCAATTTTAAAAAACCTCGCAAGATTTTTTTATAGAAAATTAGGACACCCTGTTTACTTCTAAATAAATTGCTGAAGTAGATTCCTACTTTCTAAATATAATACCGTTCGAACAAAAATTAAATTTTCAAGAGTGTAGAAGCTACAAAGAACCACGCTTTGGTGAATCACCCAGTATAAATATTCGCTTGAAAAGAGAGGATTTACAAAATTAGAATAATTGTATTCACAATAAATGCGTATATCAATAATTTTGGTGTGTGGCATAAAAACACACCAAAAATAATAATGATAATAATTTGTCAATATAACCAGCATACGAAGAATCGATATAGTTTTATCGAACACTGGATATTTGAAGAATTTCGCTTTAAACACTCGTTCAATATGTTGCATCGAAAATAAATCTAGGTAAGAAGAGAATTCCTTCGAAATTCACATTCTCTGCAAAATATGTCTACATAATCCAATATATCCAGGTACAAAAAGAGACTTTTCCGTCGGAGTTCCTAGATTCCCCCAGCGTAGCTCTGACGGAAACATGTTGCTATCTCTGAAATTCATGTACGCAAATTCCTGGAGTATCGAGACCAATATCGAAAAACCTTCTGGCTCTTTGCCTTTTTGCCAAGCCTACATATTGATATCTTAAAGTGTTGCCCCTGCTTGGATATTGAGCTCATCAATAATGCATGAGCATCACGTAAGGAATGCGTAAGCACAACGTAAATCGCTCCGCTCCCATTCAATAAATCTCGGATTAGCTCAGTGCCCGAAGGAATAAATACTCCGGTCATATGGACCGGAAGAGGGTTTACGCAGAGGCGATGGTCTCATACTTCGCGGATTTCTGGGAATTGCCGATGTGAGTCTGTTTTGTTTTGTATGTCACATATATAAATGATAACTGGGTCTGGTGGAAAGGGATTTGGTTTTACTATCGAGGAGGTTTCCAGATAACCGTCAGCTATTTATTTTTGTTTGATTTGATTTTTCTGAAAACGATCATATGGAAAGATTTATTATGATGTACGAGGGCATTTAAATAGAAACCAATTTCATCTCATCGGGAAGGGTAGGAATCAATCACACTAATATTCCATGGCGTAGTCAATGGCCCGACTTACTACATATTCCATATATCCATAAACCATACAGGTCCAAATAGTTGCTCTGAATTCATGATAACATATCAAAAGTGAACAACTGATACCATTATTTCTTCAATTGACGAGGCTTTTACTTCATAAAATCCATTTTCACAAATACAAGTAAACGATGATTCCTACTAAAATATATTATTGAATCCTCGACGAGTTTCGATACACAGTATCTTTGGCAACAGCAAATGAATACTATAAATAAATAATATATATATATATATATATATATATATATATATATATATATATATATATATATATATATATATATCTAACCCCGACATAGCATGGCTCTAACTAAAAGAAAACATATACAAGGGTGCCACAGAGGCCTTGGGAACCCGCACGGTATCACAGAACGGCAAACCTAATAATAAACCCTGGCTCACCACTAAAGTCAAAAACATTACAAAGGAAAAAAAACAAATATATCTAGAATATAAGAACCAACCGACACCAGAGAACCGAAATAGATACATAGAAATAAGAAATAGGGTGAATAACAGAGTTCGGGAAATTAAAGAAGAATACTGGCAGAGATTTAGTGCTGAAATAGAAACGGATATATACGGAGCGCAAAAACGAATTTGGAAATTACTAAGGGGTATGAAAAAGGACACCAATGAAACTATACAACTGAAAACAATCACAAACGAAACATGGGAAAAATACTTCAAAAATCTTCACACCGAAACAGAATATGAAGAAGAACCCCCAGAAGAAGACTTAGAAAACGACATTATAAATGAACCGGTAACAATCACGAAAGAGCAAGTAGCTATGGCAATAAGTACACTCAAAAATAGGAAAGCTCCAAATGAAGATAAGATAACAAATGAGATGATCAAATATGGCGGAGAAGCCATGAGAGAAGAGTACACAAAACTGTTTAACATCATAATTCAACAAGTACCGGCCGGTACTAAGTGATATTTGATCATCATTCTTCGTAAAGAATATTACAGAAATAGTTAGAAAAAATTTAATTAACAAACGTGATAGCTATTTCGATATTTCTATCATCATCAGAGGTTGAAACTAAGGGACAGTTGTCAAAGGATTACGCACAAAATGCACTAAAAATTGCATTCAGTGAAAGTTCACCAAATTTTTGCCTCACCCCGATAACAATTCTGCAATAAAAAACATACCTCAACGGATTCGTTTCTGAGATACAGGCTGTTTAAATTTGATGGAATTGAAGCGGAATTTTCCTAACTCCCATTTTTTCAACTGTAAATTCTATTTAGAGTATTTTTGAAGCGAAGAAAAAATTCAACTGGGATGTCATAAAAGTGTTGATAAATGCATTGAAAGACCTGTCTTTGTACACAGAGCAGACCATAAGAAATTGTAAAATTGATGATGGAATATCACAGTTTTCTTTCAATGGAAAAATACAGAACGGCATGAATTTATTAGGATCTTCATTTCTTATGCGAGAGATTACACAACTGTGACTCTCCTCGAGTATACAGGGTATCTCATGAATGGCCGAATATCGAAAAAAAATTATTTCTTGGGAATGTTTTTTTTTTTTAAGAAAACATCGTTGAATTGCAATGCAAAGGGATAGTGTGAGTGTTTGTGTGTATCCGTATGAGTCTGAATTTTTCGTTTCAGATGTTCTTCATATACAGGCTGTTGAAGTTTGATGGATTTGAAGCGGATTTTCGCCAACTTCATTTTTTCAACCGTAAAATATGTTTGGAGTATTCTTGAACAGGAGAAAACTTTTTTCCCACTAAGAGATCATGAGAGTGTTGATGTATGCAACTAAAAACTTGACTTCCTATACAGGGCAGACCATAAAAAATTCTGAAATTGATATAAGAAGATTTTGGTTTTCCAGGAATGAAAACCTGCAAACAGCATCAGTTTATTATGCTTAGTTTTAATGTTACTTCTGAGAATCTCCATACATACAGAGTGTTTTTTATATATGCCTGGTTCCTGAGATATACTAATTCCTTACATTGTGATTGCTATGCTTACCGATTGTCAGCTACTATAATGTAAAATGATTTTCAGAAACTTGAACCTTGTCGAAATTCACAGAGAAATGTTCTTAGGTTTTTTTCATTGAGAATTTTCGCCCTCTTACTCCATCTAGAGTAACAGGATCGCAAAATAATTTAACTTTATTGAACTGAATTCATAGACTTCCAGTGAATCTGTTTCGGCTAAATCCGAGGGCTTAGGAAAAAGTTAAGTTAAATTCAAATGATTCAAATTCAATAATTTTTCACTTGAAAACGGTTGGAGATACGAAAAAAATTACAATCGTCAAAAAAGTTTCTAACTCGAACGAAGATGACGAAAATTGATTTTTCGTTGATCAGTGGCGTACTGCAAAAGAGTTTAAAAGGGCAGAAGGAGACATGGCCTCGAAAAAGAAAACACCTTGTAAATTTCAGTTAAAATTCAGAACGTATAATGATAGAAGCTGTACGAAATAGCTCGAACTCCAAATTTGGGCTGAATATCTCGAAAACTGCAGGAGTTGTGAAGAAAAAACCATTTTTTCCGGAAATTCCAACACCGTGTAGCTCCGAAGCTTTTGCGGACTTACGTTTATATCAACTTTTTTTCTCAAAATTGCAAGTCGATTTACCCCCTTAAATTGTGACATACTATTATGTAACACACTGTAAACTAATTTGCCATTTTTCAGAATACGGTACCATATTTTCGATGAAAACTCCACACCATTGTGTTGAATTTAAATCGGAGCACAAACGCATACACTAATCTGTGCAAATCAGTAGAGTTGGATCTCCCTTTCTGGTTTATAGTTTCATCCTTGTATTTCCGTTCTGAGAATTGAATTCGTGATCAACATGAGCAAGCAATACTCTCTGATAATTTTCCTCGAAATATGGAATAACTCTCTGGTATCTTCACAGACTATTCTTTAGATCATTAAATTTTTTCTGAAGAATAAGATACTGTTTGAGAACAGTTCACGAGAATTTTCTTTTTATTCCTAACTCTTGGGAGGAGGCTATGTCTGTCTTTCCACAGGTGTGGCAACTGCATGAAACAAAAAAATATTTCAAACTTTTGACAATTCAATTCTTCCAAGATACGATCGCCTTCTATCTTCCGGTCACTATCAAGGGGCTAATAACTACATGAAGAGATGATATTCATCTAACGTTATGCTGGAGAGGTATTGATGGTTAGCTTGTTACTGAGAGTGGTGTTATTTGGATTCTACAAAGTTGAATATAATATATAACACTGATTTATTGCAATGCATTGGGACTTTGGAAAGTTGTTCGTAATGGTTCAAAATCGAGATTCTCAAATTTCTCCTCCATCTACAAGTAAAGTGTTTCGAGCTACGATTTGGTAGATTTGGAATTTTCCTTAACTTAGTCGCATTAGGTCAAAAGCTGTATAGCTTTAATTTTAGGATCATAGGAACGCAGATCATCAATATATAATATAAAAATATGTCTCATATCCAAGAAGAAACCGAATTTTCGACACTCGTAGTTACTCTCAGAACGATTCTGATGAAATTTTGATCAAGGCAAGTCAGATTATGTGCTTATTCCTATTCATATTTCTTCTAGAATAAGTGCATATTCTGGCGAAAGTTTCCGAAGAATTTTACCTAATTTTTTGGGTTTCTCACTCCTAATTTGGCAAAGAAACCCTTTTAGGATTATTTTGTTGTCCGTCTTTCCATCTGTCTGACTTTTGTTAAAACCTTTCCACAGAAAGGAGTAAAGGCATAGAGTGAAATTTTGAATATTAAAACTGCGAATGAACTGCGATATGGAAAAATTTCCTGAAATTTCACATGAAACCTATAATCACGAGTAAAAAATACTTTGAAATCAATCGAAACTGAAGAAAAAGTTGGATATGAGTAAACTAAAACGTAATATAATTTATAAATCAATGAAATAGGCTACAATACGGGAATAAATAGTATCTTAAATGTCTGGGATTTGAATCCAGAAGCAATAACTCCAAAACAACTATCCATGAAAATTCATGATCACCCAAAAAAAAAGAGCGATACATCGAAAGTGATATTGACTTGGCCGTTCCGAAAAGATTTTTGATAATCATACGATGGTTTTGCTTAACTTTGTAAATACTATCACGAATATGGTGGATATTCAAATATTCCCTCAACTTATTTTGGTTCAATTTCATAGCAAGTTGCAAATCAAAAAAAAAGTCACGATCACGATCTGCCAATTTCAATCCACTGCTGGATGTAGGCTTTTCCCATATTGAACCATTTCTTTCTGCTAATAGCTTCTCTCATCCAAAGAAGACCGGCTGATTTTTTAATATGGTCTCTCCACCTTGTGTTTGGCCTGCTGATACTCCTATGCCCCACTCTTGGCCTCCATTCCATGAGCCTCTTGGTCCACCGATTGCCATTTCTTCGAGCTACGTGACCTGCCTATGACCACTTTAGTTGAGCTGCCCTCTCCATGACATCTTGTCAGCTTGGTTTGTTCTCTTATCCAAGTATTTCTTATGCGATCTGATAGTTTAATATTTAATATTATTCTCTCGTGGGCTCTTTGGGTTTTCGTCAATTTTTGGGCCAACTTCTTAGTAAGACATCATGTTTCGGCTCCATATGTAAGCACAGGAAGAATGCATTGGTTGTAGAGGTTTTTCTTGAGGTTGTGGGGTATGTCTGATGTCAGGACATGTTTTAATTTGCCAAATGCCGCTTACGAAAGGGACACTCTTCGTGTAATCTCGTCAGTCATGTTGTCTTTTTTAGTAGTTAGTTTTTGTCCCAGGTATATATAGTTTTCGACATTCCCTAGTTGTTGACCTTCTACGTGGATTACGGGGTTATTGTTTGTGTTAGTCATTCATCATTTCTAGGCTAACATTTTTTGAATAGTTGTTCAAGTCTAGGATCATATCTTGTAATTCTTGGACGTTACTACTTATTAGTACAATATCGTCGGCGAAGCGTAGATGATGTAGAAGTTCGCCATCAATGTTGATTCCTTTCTTATGCCAATCCATTTCTCTAAAGAAAAAAAAAACAAGTAACATCATAGAAATTGCCTTCAAACCTAAATTAGCACAATGAATTTTTGATGCCAAAGACAGAACTCACAAATTTCACAAGTCAGAAGTATACGGACTATGTTGCCCTGATTGTAACGGTGTATACGTAGGCCATACATGAAGATCTTTTTGCATAAGATACAAAGAACATCACTCTTTCTTGTGTAAAAACAAAAGTTACTCCATCGCATAGCATTGCCTAGATAACAACCAACGCTTCCCTAGTATAGATAATAGAAAATAGGAATGAGGTGGAATGTTTTGAATTGGTTTTCTTCATATTTAAGTGATAGGACCCAAAGAGTAAAATATAATGATCATTCATCAGACATAGAGGATATTGTGAATGGCATACTTCAAGTGACAGTTCTAAGACCCTTGTTATTTTAATTGTACATAAATGACCTAGTGAAATTTGTAAAATTCAGTGTTGTCTCTATGTTTGCGGACGACACAATGCTGTACTTAACAGTTGATAATATAAAAATGATGTTTGAATTAATAAATAAAGACCTTGCTGCTATAAATGAATGGCTCTGAGATAATAGTCTAGGAATGACTGTTCTTCTTCTTCTTCTTCTTTAAATAGGACGATGTCCTGTTTTTCAGTTACAGCCCCTGCTGCGAACTGGAGCTCCAGCACTCATGCTTTTTCGGCCTTCTTATGGGTCTTCTAGTGTTGGGTTCTTGTATTTTTGCCCACTTCGCCATACGTTCGGGGCCCATTCTGTCCACGTGATCTCTCCATAGGCGTCGACGTGCTCTTGTCCACCTCACCACTTCCTGGACACCTAGCTCCCTTAGCGTATCCTCATTCCTTATTCTATCTCCGCGTGTAATACCTCTTATAGCTCTTAGTGTTCTCATCTCTGTTGTCCTCATTAGTTGTTTTGTTTTTGTTGTCTCAGCTCTTGTCTCAACCGCATATGTCATCACGGGTCTCACACAGGTTTTATAGATTCGGACTTTGCTCTCTGTGCTTATGTACTTATTCCGCCAGATTACATCTCTCAGGAAGCCAGATATTCTAGAAGCTTTCATTGTCTGCTGTTTTGCTTCTTGTAATAGTTGCCTATCGCTCGATACTTCTACTCCTAGGTATTTAAAGTGTGAAACTTGCTCTATCATATGGTCGTTCACTACTAGTTTGCATCTAATTGTATTTTTCGCTATTACCATCGATTGGGTTTTCTGTGTTGATATTACCATGTAATATTTTTCTGCTGTTACTTGGAACTTTTGTAGTAGGCGTTGTAGGTCATCCTCATTCTCGGCTATGAATGAATGTTAATAAGTCTAAATATATGATATTGAGAAGTAAATACAAATTAATATATATATATATATATATATATATATATATATATATATATATATATATATATATATATATATATATATATATATATATATATATATATATATATATATATATATATATATATATATATATATATATATATATATAGGTAATATAATACTATTGATCCGTCTCAATATAGACCAATTATTTGCCTTCCAACGATATATAAAATTCTAACTGCATGTATTACCACAAAAATTTATGCACATTGGAGAATTATAATATTCTTTCCGAACAACAAAAGGATGTAGAAAAAAAACACCTTGGTACTAAAGAGCAACTTTTAATTGATTCTGTTGCTTTAAATCAAGCTCAAACTAAGAAGAGAAATATTCATACATCCTTCATTGATTACGAATAGGCCTTTGATAGTTCTCCCCATTCATGACTTCAAGAAATTTTGGAAATTTATAAAATTGATGAGACACTCCGTCTTTTTCTTGAATTTGTAATGAAAAATTGGAGAACCAATCTTCATTTAAATATTTCAAAACAATCGTTAGATTCCGAAGTAATTCCAATCAAAAGAGGCAATTTTCAAGGTGATTCCTTAAGTGCTCTTTGGTTCTGTCTTTGCCTTAATCCACTATCTCATGAATTAAATGCTACTAATTTCGGCTTCAAAATGAAGAGTCTATAAACTGAATTCAAACTAAGTCACTCAATTTATTTAGATGATATTATATTATATGCCGGAACCAGATCTCATTCAAAAAGTCTACTTGAGATTACTTTCAACTATTCCAATGATATTCATATGAAATTTGGGCTTCCAAAATGTAAAAATCTTTCTATTGAAAAAGGAAAGATCACCTCTGATTATATAAAGATTTCCAATATCGAAATCGAGCCAATGAATCAAGGAGATACATATAAATATCTTGGATTTTGTCAAGAGAAGACAATTAACCATAGCAGCACTAAAGAAAATATTAGAAGTTCATATTACAAAAGACTTAGAATTATCATCAAGAGTCATTTAACTAGTAAAAACCTTTTCAGAGCTATCAACTCCTATGTAGTTCCTATTCTTACATCTTCTTTTGGAATTATTGAATGGTCTGAAATTGATCTAAATGAATTACAATGTCAAACGAGGAAAATGATTTGTAAATAACATAAGCACCACCCAAAGTCAGCTGTCCAAAGAGTTACACTACCTAGACATCTTGGCGGTCGTGGATTAACTGATCTGAATAATCTTCATAGTAAACAGATTTTTCATCTACGTTCCCATTTTCATTATAAACAGAGAACGTCCAAATTACATGATATTGTTGTTACTTCAGATTATGATCTTACACCTCTGAACTTGACAATACAAAAGGTAGATTTTGATATATTTGAGGATAATTCTAAAAGAGAAAGTTGGATGCAGAAGGAATTACACGGAAAGCACCCTAAAGAATTGAAAAATGATTATATTGATGAAATCGCATCGAATAAATGGTTAGTTTCTGGAGAATTGTTTGCTGAAACAGAAGGCTTGGCACTTGCGATCCAGGATCAGGTTGTTTTCACGAGGAATTTTAGAAAACACATCATCAAACAAAATATAGATGATTCTTGATGTAGATGTTTCTGTTCTTCAGAAACAGTTTTTCATATATTATCATCTTGCTCAGTCCTTGCTTCAACAGATTATTTAGAAAGACATAATATCGTATTCTTAGGAATTAAACATGACCTAATTCCTAAAGAAAAAAATTTACAAATATGAACCTGAGATTATTTGTGAAAATGACAAATATAAATTTTATTCTGATAAAACAATTCTTTGCAACAGAGCTGTAAAACACAATAGACCAGATATCATTCTTACTAATAAACACAATCAAATAACATATATAATTGATATTGCTATACCCGACACACATAATATACAAAATAAATACAATGAAAAAATTTCTAAATATATGATGCTTGGCGACGAGATAAAAAAATGTGAAAATAAAAAAAATTTCATTCTACCGATTATTATTTCTACAACAGGTGTTATTCCTAGGAATCTTCACAAAAGTATTGAGATTTTAGGTCTGAAGAAAACTTTGTTTGAACAGTTACAAAAGATAACAGTCATCAAATCTTGTAATTTTCTCCGTAGGTTTCTTTCCAAAAAAAATAATGAGGTAGAGTCATAGGTTTTCTCTTTAGTTTATACTGCTCAGAATCTCATTACATATTTCATTTATTTGTTTATATAAATGTAATTTAATTAACTGACAATTTTGTCATATTTATATTCAGAGCAGTATTATATTCGATCGTTCACCACTTCACACGAAGGAAACTATTAATGAGTAACATTTAGTGTTTCTTGACTAAGGTCCGTACACCGAATTTTTCTGGGGAGAAAGCCTCTGACACTACTCGTTGGTACATTGATATCATTGTCTGATGATGCTATAGTATGTATATATTTTGGTAGATTGATATATTCTCATAGCATTCAACGTTATCCTAATATATAATTATTCAGGAATATGTTTTGATTATAATCATTGCCTGGGAATGGTATAAATTACTGGGTGGTGGTTTTATATTTTTCATGAAATCAGTTTGATTGCATGAACAGATATCTAGGCAACTCGTCGGGGTGAAACTCCTATATATATATATATATATATATATATATATATATATATATATATATATATATATATATATATATATATATATATATATATATATAGATGTTATTACCATATGCGTCAATTTTTCGCTATATTTAATATAATTTAACTTGAGAAAACAATACTGACATGACTACATTAGGTCAAATATCGTTTAACATTATGAGCGTCCTCAATTTTGAAATCATAAAAGTTCTGTTATCATAGTTCCGTAAGTAAGTTTTTATAGATATGGAAGTTACTTTTTGACTCAAAGGAGTTATTTTATCCACCATAAATTCATGCTCACGTTTCAGTATTTTCACGCAAAAGCACTTTTAGCATCTCATCTCCTATAACAACCAGTTACATCGAGTCGAACTTTGTGTTGACACTCGAAATGAAATGCCCTCGTAAATGGCACCTGCTTGGGTGCATAATTCATTAACTTTGGAAACATTAATTCTATTCCTTGATCCCTTGGCGCGCTTCTCCAGATTCTTGAATTATACTCTTCACTTAAAGTTCGCGCCCTAGATACCATTGACACTGAATTTTAAAGTGGATTTTCGAATAGACTTTCTGTGTCCTCAAATGAAAGATGTAAATTTAATATTTCTATAGAAGGAGGGGCTTAACTATGTTGTCTGAAGCTTTTCTGTGGAGATTATGGATCCGAGAAAGTTCGACACGTAATGTTATACCTTGAAACAAATTGTTAAAGTTCTTGCAGTTATAGTATTACTTGTATGTATTTCAATGGATTCAAAGAAATCAAATTTTCATTCTATGGACGGAAAATGATGATCGTTTTCAATACAATCTGAAGCGAAAGTAGATTCATCGGTTCTCTGGTTATTATAATCTGATTGATGCTCTTTGTATCTAGTTGACCCTGTGTGAGGTTTGCTAGTTCTCCATCGGACGTCTCCTTAGGTGGCGGATAGGGGAATGCATCCCAGATATGGGTGGTACCGGGGAAATGAAATACCCGGGGACATTTCTAGAAAACATAGTTGCTTGCGTCTTGCTCGCGTTGAAGCTCACCAGGTTCAACTGACCCACTCAGATATACTCTGTAAGTCACAGTTTGAGTCTTCAATTTGTTGACATCTCAGCAGCTGTAATCGGCCGCAGACCACTGAAAGATGGAACCAGGGTACAATCGTCTGCAGAAACGAAGATTTTGTTCACTGTAAATGATAGAAGATCGTTCAACTGCAACAGAAACAAGGTTGGCAAAAGAATGGATCCCTGAGGTACTCCTGCTTGCAACTGAAAACAATCAGATAATATACTGTTGACCACAGCTTGTATTGATCAATTTAAAAGAAAGCTACTTATCCTACCTTGCAATTTTTCGGGAAGCCCACATGCAGCAAGTTTATTCGACAAGGCTGCATGCTAAACCCTAAAGAAGGTTTAGGATATGTCGGGGGCTATTGCTCCACATTTTAATGCTTTTCCATTCTTGATCTACAAAAATGAGTGACGTAGGCGAGCAGATCTCCTGTCGATCTTTGCCTGCGAAAACCATAGTGACGGTCGTTAATAATTCTCAGCAACTCAAGATATTTGATGTGTTCATCATTTATGACTCATTCCATAACTTTGGACATAATGATAAGAAGTTCAACAGGGCGGTAGTTTTGGGGTGAGGACTTGTTTCCTTTCTTTAGGATTGGACATCATTGAGGAGAAAAAAGAAAAAACTCGTGCAGCTCCTATCAGCTGGCTCGGTTGTTCTGCCATATCTTCCTGGAAGGCATTGCAATGTTATTTATCTAACTTAATGTTGAGAAGGGGAGAGGCATTGACGTCTAGCTGGCTATGACGAGATGTTTCATGTGGGTCTTTATATTGTTCATCAATTTCCAAACATTCCTACTGATTTATTTTCTTTCTTTGTCGCACTCATAAAAATTTTGAGACTGTCAAACAGTATTGTATGTTTCGTGAATCGAACGTATTCACTTATTGGAAAATTGTTGTCAGATGAAACATGTTTTCTGAATCTGGTGCTGGTTCCTACCTGTTTGTCTATCAAAAATATCTGTGTACTGAAAGAAAATTCACAAACTAAATCTTTCCATCATGAACAGAAGCTTCGCTCGTTAGTTCAAAAAGATCAACATGAGTAACACCAAAATGCCATGAATTTTTGAAGCGAATATTTTCATCAAATTCAGAGATTTACTTCAGCATTTATCATTCTTGATAATATGTATGTAATTCTCGCTTAACACTTGGTAAAGATGATGAATAAATGATTCGTTTATCACTTGGCAAAGGTTTCATAAATATTTATTTAAAATACTCGACCTATGTTTCGGGTTGTTAGCCTATCATCAAGAGTAATTCAATATCAAATTCAAAATGAATGATTTCACTTATGTAAAACGGCATTCACAACAGGAGGTAAATTGAAGTCTAGTTGGTCGTTGCAAATTGGCTGGTTTTTCCTATGAGTGGACGTTATTTCAATAATCCCCAAGATATCCATCTTTCATTAATAACCTGGATGCATGAGTTCGATATTCTCGAAATCTATGAAATGATTTTTATTGATGCAGTGGTTTTATGTTCTTCAACTCTCTTCTCGATGCATCTTCTGGTTTGGCCAACAGAATGTCTCACACCTGTGATCCTTGAATTTTTGTGACGGTCGAATGTCTATCCTTTTTCCTGTTCATCTCACTTATTTTGCATCTACTTGGTTTGTCCTGGGGTCCTACTGGTTGGTAATCCTCCTTCTTTTATATTGTAGTGCATCTATGCTGGCCTGTTGTTTCCTCTTCCATTGTACTAGGGATGTCCTCTTTCCTACTGTCCTCGGTTGTAGTTCCAGTATTTGGTTGATCTCCGTGCTCTCGTGGTCTTCCATTTGGTCGGTTGTTCTTGTCGTTAGTCGTGTGATAATTTCTTCAAGTGTGTCGATTTCCATTTCCTTCCTGAGTTGGTCGTTACTTATGTACTATGGGGTGTTTTTTGCAAACCTCACGATCTTGTTGAGTGCTTCTTGTAGTTTCCTCTTCTCAAGTCTGTCCTCTAGATGCCAAATTTGTCCTCCGTATATTATTCCTGGGATGATTATAGCCTTGATTATCTTGATTTTGTTCTCCAATGTGAGTTTGCTTCTTCCGTTGAGTGAGGGGTATGGTTTTCGTGTATTGCTCTAGTTGTCCTTGTAGTTTCCTTGTTGTACCTCTTGTAGTTTAGTTGGTCGTCCAGAATTACGCCAAGATATTTTGCTTTCTTCTTCCATTCGATTTGTTGGCCTTCTATGGTTAGTTTTTTCTGGTGTTTCCGGATGTCTCCTCTTCTTGTGGTCGATGTACATTGTTACTGCCTTCGTCGAGAATGTCTCACATTCACTGCAGTGTATTTTATATACTCTGCTTTTATCCAGTAATTGTGTTTCATCTTTATTATTAACTAATAATGAACCCAATTTCTATTTATTAGTGCTGATGGTGTTAATATTATTTATGTGTAATCTGTTACATAATATTTTTCTAATATTAGGAATATAGTCAATTGGAAAATTTCTGTTGAATTTCTCAGTATGCAACGGATCAAGGCTCTGCAATAAAATGATAAGACAAAAACGGCATGAACTTTTATTGCAGAGCATTTATCAGCTGCATACTGAGAGATCTAACAGAAAATTTTCAATTAACTATATTAGCAACAAAATATGTAACAGTTTACACAGAAATAATATTAACACCAACAGATATAATGAGAAGATTCTGGGTTCATTATTGGTTAATAATAAAGATGAAACAAAATTATTGGATAAAAAGTGGAGTATATAAAATACACTGCAGTGAATGTGGGACATTCTACATAGGGTGTCTACTATAAAACATGCGAAACTACAGTAGCTGATAGTACAAGTCATTTTCAACAAAAAATGTCCTCTAACATTTTTTCGAAAAGTTGATAATTATCGAGTTTTTTAACAGATCTTGATTTTACGAAATTTTTTGCTTCTCTCTATATAAACAAGAATATCTCTGTTACTCTTACAGCTACATCAATTCTGACCAAACCACCGGAAAGAGCATTGAATTTGCATTGAGGTAAGTACTTATGGTGAAGAAATTTTGTATACAGAGAGTTGTGAAAGGCTAAATGAAAAAACTGTATAATGAACAAAATTAGTGGTATTTTTTTGTAAAGCTGTACCACTGAAAACTAATTGATAAATAGCCTTTTTTTTGGGAAAAAACTACTACATTCAACTGGATTTCAAATGGTTTATGAACTTTCGAGCTAACTATTTTTTCCAGCAGCAATATCATGGGTAATAAGAACATAAAATTCTGAAACTCAAATATCTTATATTAATTAATGAAACATGAACAGTAACTAAAAAGAATTAATGAATCATACTTTCACTAAAGAAATTTAAAACCTTGAACAGGTGTTCAAAATGTATTCCCCTTTCTTGATTGCATTTAACACATCGTCTTCTTAGACTATCAACTCCTTTTTGAAGTTCAATGTATTTTTGACTCATTTCGTTGCAACAGATTCGAATCCTTTCAATTAATTCTGCTCGAGTAATGAAAGGAATACCATAAACATTAGTTTTTAATAAGCCTGCACATAAGAAACAAGCGGCGTAAGGTCAGGGCTCCTGGGTGGCCATATCACCGGCCCGAATCGACCTATACATTTCTGTCCAAATCTCTCAGTTATCCAGTTCTGGAACATTCTAGAATTATAAGTCAGGCAGTCATCCATTTGAAACCAAAGGTGATGCCGAGTAGCTATAGGCTTTTCTTCCAGAACTTCCATTATTTCGTTATTTCATAGATTTAAAAATTCGTTCCAACTGAGACGAGCGGGAAGTATATCTGGCCCAACAAGCTGACCCCTCCTTTACTCCAACCACACATTTATTCTAATCTCGTGCTGAGAGTGTAACACAATAGTGCCATGAGAATTTTTTTATCCCATATATGGGAATTTCTCAAATGTATCATACCAACATTGGTAAAAGTTGCCTCATTTATCCATAAAATTTTATCTGATTCCCAATCCTGCAATTTATTCATGCACCACCTACAAAATCGCCTCACTATCCATTGGCAATAGGTCTCGAACCTTACTCAAATGATAATGATGTAAATTATTTCACTTGAGATTTATAAATCTTGGAATAAAGTCTCAATATAGCACCAATTCTCCGAGTACTTGATGTAGGGTCCTCGCGAACAGCCTGAAATATTGCCAGTGCTTAAACCACTGAAAGAACCAGGTCCACTGGATCGCCTGAACACAACAAATGACTTTCTGCAAGGTTGGTGTCTGTTTGGAAAGCGCAATGCATACTTCCGCACTGCTGCACGGGAATTTCCATTCGCGAAGTCATAAACAAATAACATATCTCGATATTCAATATTTGAGAAACTAGGCATGTTTTCTTTTCTTTGAAAAAAAAATGGAACCGTAAAAGGAGAAAATATTAACTTCAAATTCTAAATATTTTTATTTGTTTTAAAATCAAGTAATACGAGCCTTCTGTGATCTATTATTTTACGAATCCTTCTACTAATTTTCTTCTTCTAATACGAGAAAAGTTAATTATTCCTAGTTTCTTAAACATTAAAATATATATATATATATATATATATATATATATATATATATATATATATATATATATATATATATATATATATATATATATATATATATATATATATATATATATATATATACAGGGTGTTTCCGAATAAGATGTCATAAATGAAGGATGCGAATCCCTGAATGATTTGAGCAAGAAAGTTCGAAGAACCAATGGTCAAAAAATGCTTCGTTGCCGAGATACAGGGTGTTAAAGTTGAGAAAATTTTTCGATTTTCTCTCGATAAAACCTAGACCTCTCAAGATTTCGGGCTCAAATTTTCCACATAAGCTACTTAACACAATCTTAATCACCAGGTGAGGCCAAATTTTGGAACAGTGTACAGGGTGATACTTTTTCATGGGCCATGTTCCATTTTTACCCTCGGAACTTTTTTTTGGTACGCCACTGGCACTAACAAAAAATAAAATCGAATAGATCGTTCAATTTTAAATTTTTTGTAACTCTTGCATTTTGATCGTAGCTATCACCGTTTCTGATATATTAATTATTGAAAATAATCCAATAGTTTTCCCATATCGAAGCCATGGAGATATTATCTTAATAACTGATGCAATTTTTCAGGAATTGAGCTAAAATTTACATCAGATATCTCCTTATTGTATGTTTATAACAAAATGAGGCAAAAATTCTGACAGTATACAGGGTGTTATTTTTTCACGTGCATTTTCCTCTTTTGCCCCTGAACTTTTTTATGGTGCGCTACTGGTATATTCTGAAAACAGAATCAAACAGATTATTCAATGCGAAAACTTTTCTGTTGCTTGTATTTTTCCGTATCTGCCACTATTTTCGAGATATTAATCTAGAAAAGTAATCGTATAGTCCCTTCCGTATTGAAAGCTTGAAGATATTTTTCATGTTATTTCGGCAATTTGTGAAGACCTTGAGCTCGAATTTCAAACGAAGTTCACATTTAAGATCTGCACCACTAGATTGGTAGGATTTATGAGAAAGTATAAAGGGTGATATCATTTCCTGATCATTGAATTCGAATTCAAAAATGTGTT
>JABFTP020000195.1:0-117376 GCA_013387265.2 Cryptolaemus montrouzieri
CATATAGAGTAATACATGTGCATTAAGCTCCAATCTAATTAGATAATGATGAATCAGTGCACATCGGTTACTCTATATGTAAAATTTAAGTCATTTATGAAAATCAAAACCTAATTTCTTATATAAAAATTCCACTCGTTAGTGATACGAAATACCATCTGTGTAAATTGATTCCATTTTCATCTCCTCTGAAAATCTCAAGAACAATTTATTTCTGAATTGAAATACATCAAAACTAACGGGATATTCCTCAAGGCTCTATTGACAGATAACGCGATTTTCAGTGTATGTTTATTCTAGAAGATTTCACTTTTTTTCAGTAGAGTCATTCAGCATGACACAAATTATGAAAGTTATTTCCAAGATGCCATGTATCCATTATCTACCTGTTATTTCTACTGTTCTTAGATACATAAATATCCTTTATATGAATTTTGTTATATACGACGGAGGTTAAATTATTTCGAAATAGCTAAATGTTTACTGTTTTCAAAATTGACGTCTGTTATTATTTCTGAATTTCAATCAAGACATATATTTTCCTTATTCAATAACAATAATTTTATACTGATTATTTTGACTTTATTACAGATACGATATCTCGTTTGAGATTTTTGTGTTAAAAATAGGATTTTCGACAAAAACTTTAATTTTATTATACTGTTATATTTTCTCAAATTCAGCATAGCATAAAAATGTCATTATATGGGAGAATATCAAAGTGATTCAAATGTGTCATGAAATAATATGTCATATGATTTATGATTGTATATGTGACTACATCATATAATTGGATATCTGGTAGAGACTTAGACTGGAGATCTTTGGAATTCTATGAGCTTGAATTACATCATGAACATCAGAAATGTAGCATATTGAACTTTAGTACTGCTCATTTTGTTAACAACGACAAAATAACCAATAAATTAGAGACCGCAAAATATGTAAAACATTAGGAAAAATATGGAATTTAGATATATGTGATAGTCATAAATTTGCTTTTTTGGCGTGAAGAATACAATCGGGGATGCCAATTGAATAATTGTAATGTGGATATGCTATTTTCTCACCAGGCACCTTTTATAGTCTAGATTATTTTTGATTGTAATCCGCGAAGTGTACGAGCGTACAGTAAAATCTACTACAGCAGAGGCATTATCAAACGTTCCCGCATAAATGTCAAATCTTTCACAAGCAACAAGCACAAACGTACGCTTATCAAGTATTAGAAGAGTTTTCATGTTGAAAATTATGTAATTACTTTCACAGGTACTGTGAAAGTTGGGCTATATCTAGAGCTCTTCTCAACCCACCGTATGTTCGAGAAACTATTGTTCGGATATTTTCTGTAATTATTTTCACATGCGTAGGTCAGATCCATTTCCATTGCGCATATTACACTTATTTCTGACCGCATAAAATGTTCATGATTATCTCTTGAAATGTACTACGAAACTGCAGTCGATATCTTGAAATGTTGACCAATTTTTTGTTCTGCCTAGTTCACACCTTCTCAGTTAAAGTTTGCCAAAATTAAAGTTGGTTTTAGTTGCTAGTTACTATATCAAGTGGAGCACTAAATGCAAATAGCATCATCATTCGAAGTATTAATACCAGTACGTTCAATAGCAAAAAAAGAATTAGGAACATTCGGCCTTAACCTGCTTTTTGCATTCAGTGAGCTACTCGAACAGTAATCAGCAACTGAAAGCAATTTTTATCGTGGCATACTTTGAGGATTACAAGAAAAAACTAGTCTGGACTTTACAATGTATATGATATCAAAATTGCATGTGCACATTATAATTAATCAAATGGCATAACCGATTACATTTTCTAGGCAAAAATTGCTAATTTGTCCAATATTACCCATTTATTTTTTCATAGCTCTGAAAATATTTGACATATTCAGTGGTCTGAAAACACACTTTTCAAATCAAACTCTTAAGTCGTTGAAGTGAAGAAGGGAGTTTTGTTTTATCAAGTTAGTTTTCATAAACGAGTAGAACGTTAACATGACTCTTATGTTACTGTTAGTTGAAATAAATTCAGTTATATTTTGAGTGTTCTTTGTTCAATACTTCTCGAAATAACTTCAGAAAAATACAGGTGGAATACGAAAATATTTAATTTTTATGCTTTATACGTGTAATTTTATGCTTCTTCCAATATATGTAAAATTGACAATTATGCATTTCCACAACACAATTATTCAAATGATAGCATTTTCAGGTAAAAAAGCGAAATTCTTCAATAATACCTATGCCTTTTCTCCATAATTTTCAAAAAATTTGTCCGCTTATGTGGTCTGTACACAGACAATCTCTTGATTAACCCTGACTTTTTCTGGTTACTTCGAGAGGTATTGGACGAAGAAGTTTCTACAAATTACCGTACTTTTTAGCAACACTATATAGGAAGAATATGAAGAGGATAAATCTCCACGACCATCAATTCATAATTATTCAGAATATGTCGATCTGTGTGAATCATTAGATGAAATGAATTAATATTCTCTGAAGAGGAATTTTGGCATTCCGTTCATTCTTATAATGATGAGTAGTTTTTAAAAGTAACAGATAGCGAAAATTAACCACATACATCTTTCTTATTTCGTATTAGAAGAGCTTAACTGAGGATAATTTTTTACAGTACCATCACAGTCGGTTTGAGATTCTACTTGTTTATGAAAACTTAACTAAGATCTTGTTTGTGAAATTTCTGCAAATTACAGTACCTCTCAGCGACACTATGTAGGAAGAAAGAGAGAAGGACAAATCTCCACGACCATCAATTCATAATAACTCAGAAGATATTAATCTGTGTGAATCATTAGTGAAATTAATTAATATTGTTTGGAGGAGAATTATAGAATCCCGTTCATTTTCATAAAGATGAGGATTTTTGAAAGAAACAGAAAGCGAAAATGAACCAACTACATCTTTTCATGTCGTATTAGAAGAGCTAAAGTGAAGACAACTTGAAAATATAAAATCATTGGTTCAATTCAGAGCATATGTATATGATACAATATATTATGGCTAAAGGTACAGGTTTCAAAAACCATAGTTATTATTCAAAAAAATTGAAAAAATGTTGGGAAACGAGTCACCAATCACCGACTGCACAGCAGGAGTGGTTACTCTATGGCAACAGATTTGCAACTCAAAATTGTCAGAGTAGGCTATAATTCGTAAATTATTATGTTGAGAATTTTTGAAAAAACTGAATTTTGCATTTACGACGGACGTAAATACGACGAAGAAGATGCCAAAATAATGTGCTTATATTCAAAAAAGGGAAGAAATGGCCACTCTTAGACGATGGTATCCAGAATTAAGGAAATGTCTGAAATTTGAAATTTTGATCAATATATGGCTTGATGTCCAAACCAGAGAAGTTCTTAAACTTGAATTTTTGTCTACCGCTTTCGAAAGTATAGAAGAACTATAGTAAGGACAATTTTGGAAGCTAAAACAAGTGATCTTTTTCTATTCAGTGAATATAAATTAAGAATGTATGTTATCGCTTAAGGCACAGTTTTCAAAACCCATAGCTATTGTACTGAAAATCAGGGACAAATTGTTGAGAAACGTGTCACACGTCACCAAATAGACTGTACTAGTCGTAACTCTCTGGTAACAGTAATAAGTAATTTAAACCTTACAGAATAGTCTATGATTTGTAAACTGAAGACTCATTCAAAATTCACAGCTGGGGCTTTTGGTAGATGTCTTTCAATCCTTCGGTTGTAATTTTTGGCCAGATAATTGAATTTGATTTTCACTATTTGAAATCTTTTGGTGGAATTGTGTGCCCTGGTTATTTTGAAATAGCTATCCACCAATCATCGAAATCAATTTCAGTTCATACTAAATTCCAGTTGATTAGGCCAAAGAAAACCTAACCATATAGGAGGACTAGCGAAACAGTACATTTTCAAATGCAATCTTCTTCTAACGCAGTTTACGCATATTGCAGTTTGCGTTTCAATAAATCTAAATTAAGTTTCGAATTCGTAGCGATATTGTTCGAATATAAAAATTTAGAATCCCCTACGGTTTGCGTGACGGTAATTTTGGTAGTTAGTTCAAGGCAATAAGTATGATAACGAATCATGAGGATCATACTCATGATGCATTCAATTTAATAGAGAGAAACTAATTATTGACATTACGAAATACAAACAGAAATCGTACATATTTATCATTTTCACTTTTTATTGCCCTTACTGAAAACAAGAGATACTTTCTGATCAACCGTATTGGCGATGGAATTATATTGGTAGAAATAACTGCAGATAGTGCTAGGCTACCTACTCAACTTTCACTGGATCCTTTGAAGGTCTCTAGAGATTAATTGAAAGTATAATATCAGTTATTTTCTTGAGAATAAGCTCAAATAAGCTGGCCATGAATTATAAATGATCAAATCTTAGATTGTCCAAACATATGTACTTCCAAATAAAACCTAGCATAAGAAAAAAAATTGAAGGCAATTCGAAATACAGGGTGTATTAGTATCACTTTTTGAGAAGAAAAGTAATTAACTTCAAAATTTTGGTCATACAGGGAATTGAAATTTTGTATTTGACTACGTGCTTTCGATAGACATCTTCTAGAAAAACCATAATGACACTGAATCAACTGAAACTTCAAGAAAGCACTGGCATTATACTACAGAATTCTATGAACATTCTGGACGAATGGTCAACAATATGTGGCTTCAATTCCTCGACATTAAAATCGAATATGAATGAAATTCAGTAAAAACAAACCTCGTCCAATACTAAACATATACCTGAAACACCCAGATCTCGAAGGAGCTAACAACTACAAAATCCTCGGACTTACATTCGACAGAGAACTCAGATGGAAAAATGAAATTAATGATCCGAAACAAAGCTGCAAGAACCGACTCAATATCCTGAAAGCACTTGCGCATTATGGATGAAGAGCCGAAGAACAAGTACTTTTCAAAATTAACAGAGAACTCATTCGCTCGAAACTCGATTACGGTAGTATACTGTATAATACCGCATCACCATCGAATCTCAAGAAACTTAATTCTGTTCAAAATACTGCCCTCTGCTTGTGCCCCGAAGCCTCTTCTTTAAAATCCCGTAACCAACAACTGCTACTAACCTACGTTGCCAGAACATCCGCAAAACTCCAAAATCAAGTCATCGAACACCTTATGCTCCGACACTACCCTCCTCAAACAGTTTTAGACATTCACGTTCTATACCTGCATTTGCACATAAACTACTACAAATCACCAACATTCTTGACACAATTCCAATCACTTCCTCCATTATCAAACAATATACGCCCTATGGCGTATTCTTCTTCCATCTTTCAATACCACTCTATTGAAATATAAAAAAGAAACAACAAGTCCAATCGATCACCAGCAAGCCTTTGTAGATTTTCCTAATGAACAGCAATTTGGAGAAAGTCTCTACACTGGTGCTTCTAAATCAGATAACAATGTAGAATGTGCAATAACAGATGTTTCTGCATAAATAAAGAAAGAAACTTTGCCCCTAATGTGCAGCATTCAAACTGGAAAGCTTTATGCTATCTTCAAAGCACTAACAAACCCTATTCATCCAAATTCCTCTCTTACAATATGCATCGACTTCCTCTCATCCATTCTCTCATTCTGTGACATCTACACCAAACATCCAAGAGTTCTACAAATTTTAATTCGTTTTGTACGCCGCACCTCGAAATCCAATATTCTAAAAAGTCCCCAAAAGATTACTGTGTGAGATTGAGTCAAAACCTTTCGACAAATCAACGTATATGCAGATAGAAGGGAAACCAGAATCTGTTGCATCAAATATCTTACTCATAAGTTGGGTCATTGCAGTCTCCGTTGATTTTCCAATTCGAAATCTACATTGCTTTTCGGGCAGTAACTTGTGTATATATACTAAACGCGTAAGGCACTTTTCCGTCAAAATGGAGGGATGGAATTTGGTTGAACCGGGACGGGGATTTTTAGAATAGCTCTCGAGCGGGGGGCGGAGGCCGGTCCGAGTAATTTTTTTACGAAACTAGATAGTCGGTTGAACGTGCGTGCGAAATCGGGAGGCCGCGGGACCCCGAACGGCGGAGATACGAATTTTCGAAAATTTTCGCGATATCGCCAGATCTCGAAAACGGAAAGAGTCGAGTGCCGGATTCCTTCGGTATCGGTAAATTTCGTCTTTCGGAAGACGATTCGTACGGCGATAATCTCGAAATTTACAGAAAAACCTTTCGAAAACGCCGAAAAGAAAAAGGTCCACGATTTTCTCGAAATGGCAGGGAGGAAATTACCCAAACGGGGAGGCTATACAAATTTTTTCCTTCGCCTAATCGGTCCCGCACTTTTTACCGAACGAAGCGTTCGTCTTTCCCATCTTGCTTTCCGAAATTTTTATCGCGTATTTTCCACAGGAAACCTTATAAATCCGCATCAGAAAAGAGGTCCATTTTCAGACGCGGAAGATATTTCCACATTTTCGAAAAAACCGGACACGCCCATCGAAAGTCGTCGCCGAGAACGCTTCGGTTCGAAGTTTAAAACTATCGGCAAAAGAGAGAAAACACCACGAAATCCGAGAAGAAAGACGAAATTTTATTCTCAATTCTTTCTTTTTCGCGAAAAGAGCTTTCCAGTATTTTTAATTCCGGAAAAACGACAAATTTGCTCGATACCCCTGCCGTCCTCATTTCCTTTTCCACCAATAGGAAACGAAACGCGTCGGGAACACGACGATTACCGAGCGTCGACGTTGACGTTGACGATTCTCAAACTCAAATTCTAGGGTTTGGATCGTGGAATAACATCTCATTTAAGAAATATATCAATCATATCATCAATAAAGGTACATCGACATCATCTCGAAACCTATCCGGTTACGTAGAACGTAAAAGGTTTCGATTCGATCGCGAGAAAAACGTCGTATTTGGAACGAATAGGAGAGAACTCCTTCGAAACGTGAGTAAACATTACGTATTTGGATCGTTTTGCACGAAAATTCATATATTCTCACCGAACAAACGTTTCAAACGATGCGTTAATTAGTCTAAGTTTTCATTTACGTCGTATTTTTACCTATTTACTGGATTAAAATACGTATTTTCTTCTATTTCCATGCACACAGCATTCGTGACGAAAGTTGAAGTAGGTTGTTTACATTCAGTCAGTCGGCTATATTGTCCGACGTTCTCGAAAGGACGCTTGAAAACGAAAATTAACTTCGAAAATGGATTTGTACATTTATTTTCGCTACGAGTGAAGGCCTATTCTTATTACCTACGATACCAATTCCAGCGATATGAACCATCCGTATTTTCCAATGTTATTAGAAAAATTAGGTACTCGAAAAGTAAGTATTTACAGCACGATCTTTTTGGTCAATAAAAACACGAAAATTTTCAGCTCATTCCACTAAGTAGAACGGAGAAATGTGCAATACAGAACGGAACAAGTTTTAATATGCACGCGAAACTGAATATCCCAAGAGGTTAAGCCAACCGAGAATATAATTTGGTATCTGAAGGTACGTTATTTGTCGTTTTCTCCGAAGATGAATCATCTCGATATTCTCAATGAAATCAGTAATGTACAGCTTATCGAAGGCAATCTAACGAATACCTAATGTGGTTTTTTTCAGGCTAAAGTGTTCACAAGTGCAAGGTCAAAAAACTTCTTTATTTTGTGGTAACAGGCTCTATTTTGAAGGTAGAAGAGTGCACGGGTCTACGAAAAACAATGAACAGAAAGCAGCTTTTAAGTCCTAACATTACATAAATGAAATTGGTTATTCAAAAGATGCGATAGTAACAGAACCAGATGTATCCTGTTGGCCTTTATATTGTAATACGATAATATTGAATACTCAGCAATATATCAGGTTGGTACATTCTTTTTTTCTCACAATTACATATCAACTCTCTAATGCATGTAGTAATCGTAGCAAACCATTAATCTTTATCATCATTATGAAAATTCTGCAGATATATATGAGCTATGTTTATCGAAACCTCACTAACAACATCTATGCAACAGTCTTACTGCTGTTTTTTGATGACTAGAAGAAATTTCAGCAACTTAATTTTTGAGCAGGAGGAATGGGCCTATTTTATATTAAGGTTAGTAAGGTTTTGTTTTTTATGAAAGTGAGAAGATTACTCATTGGTTTTAATTTTTCACAGCAACAATTTCTGAGGAGAGATTTGATATTTACCAAGAAAATTTGTTGAACACATTTCATCGTACAAAAATGCAACGTTTATCATTACAAGATGAGACAAAATTTTGCCGAAGAATGAAAACTGAACAGGTAATCGCTGAAGTATGTACCTCAATGGAATTTGAAATGTTGGTAGTAGTATTGGCTTTATTTATCTTCACATTGTACAAGCATTGATAAAAATATGTGTTTATTCATCTTCAAACTGTTTTGTAATTGTCACGAGGTGAGAATTTCATGCATGTTTAAGACTAAGTTTCTTATTCAACATTTCTCGATTTTAACTCTATTTCACAACACCGATAATGAAACTTGAAATGCTCTGACTGTTGGGAGATAATTATTGTATCCATCTATTACAGATTCAAGAATTATATCTTCGAAACTGATATAAGAAAGAAAACTCATGTTAAATTTTTCTCAGAATAATTCTTTCTGCTTTCAAAATAAAATTTTAATTTTTTTCAGATTTTTGGCAGCTCTTTGATAGTTTAGTAACTGAGAAACCTATGGCACGAAACCAGAAAATGAAATTTGGGATTTCCAGAACAAAGAGCAAATATTCGGCAATTTCGGAGGTACTTTTTTTCTGCATATACCTGTACATCATATATCAGTTTTAATATCAAATTCTACTGAATATTTTCTCAATTGGAATTTGTGTCAAGCATTTTGATGTAGTATGTGAATTCTTTCACAAAAAATTTTTCTGTATATTTCAATATCAATTTGAAATAAATTTTTAACCTTTCATCACTTTTTCTTGCTTCTGTGAAGAATGTAGTTGGTTGTTTCTTTGAAAAAGTTTCTTGAATTTGTTATCCATATCATGTATACTGAATAATTAAGGAAATTCTAACATAGTCTATGTATTCAGAATTCTCAAAATAAGATATCTATCATCACATAGTTCTTGAATTCTTGATATAATTAATTAATATATTCTTTATTATTTATTATCAATATACAAGTTAAGAGTATTCATGACACGTCACTCAAAAATCGACATTAATAGATTTTAACTTGAATTGACACAAACACTGTGTATAGACTACATCCGAACATAATGGCAAACATACATCAATATAAACACAAAACAGTCAGAATCGGGGTAGAAGCCAGAACCAATCAGAACAAGATATAAATATAGAGACAATCAGATTGAGGTATCAATACAAAACTGTAAGGATAATATATTAAAAAAGACAGTTCGAAACATAAAAACTTTCCATTATCGGCATATCATTCACTTAAAGTATCTAAAAACTCATTAACTTTTTGGGTTTCATTTTGAAATTTGCTTCACTATGAAAATTTCTTCAAACATTTAAGATTCAAAATAACTGCTCCAGGAAGAAAGGTCTAAAGACATTCCAGATCGAATAGCGTTCAGTGCTCTTTGTGTTCAACAAAGGACCTGCAGCAACATAAAATTAATGAAAACCATATTAAACTATGTTTATTTGTATTACCTCTGATGTCTTTCTCGATAGTAATTTCCTGCATCACTTCATCTCAGTTTGCCATTATTTTGAAGATTGTAGTTATTCAGAACTTTGATGATTATATTGATGTGAAGCCCAGTTTTGAATTTTGCCTTTGTCAAATGTTCAAGTGTCTTTCCTCGGTTTTGACAACTTCAACTTTCAAAATTGAACAGGGCTTGGTTACCTTTACGTCCAAGAAATTACTTAATGCAATATATCAATGGTACCTGTCTTCTAAGTATGCTTATTTCACTTATCTCTAATGTCTTTCTCTATTGTACATGTCTTTATGCATTACTTCATCTTAAATCTTTCATTAATCTTTGCGAATACAAAGCAAAACAACTTCAATTTTATATAAGTTATGTCATAAACAGTCGTCAATTTGATCTTCTTCTTTCTTCGACTTTTACTTGGCTCTTTGTTACTTTCACCTTCTCTATGGAGGAATACGGAATAGGCTCAGCTTTCGAGCATTGCAACCAGACTCTGTTGTCGGAATTTGTCAATTTGAAATTCAATAATGCTTACATCGAAACGGTAACTCCGTCTTTAACAGGACCTTAGTAGATAAGACCATTTCGGCAGGCTTCCAAATCATTTCCAGATCACACCAAATTCTTGAAATGGTTTGATTTCATCAACCAGTTAATATGACGTTTGGCCACAACTTATCGGGTCGTTTTCGAAGTTTCGAACGTGATTTTCGACATTCACACGTGACAGGTTAGTTTGAAGTTTTCAATAGAAAACAAAGGTAAATCGAGGGTTTGCCTGAGGGCAACCTGGGTACGAGCGTAAAATTGTTTATAACGCAAGGTTAGTTGGAGTAAAGTTACATGAAATTGTTATTCCGAACTCCCCTGATTCAATCATTTGCTTTATATTTATACTATTCGATCAATGATCAGTTATAAAAGAGACTTCTATCCTCGATACAAGTTGAGGTACATCCCATCCGGAAATTACCGATCGAGTTACATCCATTACAGAGATAGTACAGCATAAGTAACTTATTGTCGATGCATTCATAGCCCACGAACTGAAAAGATTATAATGAGTTGCGTCGGTCTATTCTATTTTAAAGTTTTGCTTTAGAATTATTCAAAGAGATAACAAAAAAATCTCAGCATTTCTCATTAAAGACATTTTACACGATAGAGTTCCCAAATAAGTTCGTGTAAAAGTTTTTGAAATTGTGCCAGAAAACTCAACATTTTAGACGGGTATAATTCCAAAGCCCTTTGAAGAAAGCCTTCGCGTAGTATATAAAATTAAAATCCATAAAGGCACCCATCACACACACACCCTACTCTGAGTGTATTTGGGCTGAATTAATAAATTATTTTGTGATATTGATCATATTGAAATTGCATAAATTTATGCATTTGAACATATCTACACACAAACACACAAATATAACTATTATTATATTATATTGAATTAATAATGACTGAAGACGAACCAAAGCTTACCAAAAAAGTCCAAAGTAAAATGTTATATCATTCATAATGAGCGATATGTTATATTACATAGAAGATATAAATTGAAAGGTATTTTAGGTATATATATATATATATATATATATATATATATATATATATATATATATATATATATATATATATATATATATATATATATATATATATATATATATATATATATATATTCATAATATTATTTTATTATTTTGAGTGCCAAATTAACTTTTTCTGTCGTCTAGGCGCCCACCGTGCCTGTATTTTCAGGGCGCCTGAGCATTTTAGGCGCCAAGTTTTGACGACAGCATTTTCAGTTGCTAGGTAGTTCGAGACGACGGATGATGGAACGTTCAAGGAGCTTAGGCGTTTGAGGATTCTAGGAACTCTGACGCCTGGAGTGTCAGAGTGCCCAGTTGTTCGAAGCGCAAGGTTGGTTTTGGGCACTAGGTGTTCAAGGCAACTGGACGTTCAGAGGGTCTGACCGATCGAGGCGCAGGGTGGTTCGAAGGGTCCGAGTTTTAGGCACAAGACAGTGTGGGGCGCTTGAGCGTTTATAACAAGGTAGTTCTGGGTGCAAGGTGGTTTGCGTCATGTGGATGTTCGGACGCAAGATAGTTCTGGACGTTTGAAGGCGTAAAATATTTCAGGGAGTTTATGCGCGAGGTATTACGGGGCGCGTAGGCGTTTGGGGATGACAGGTACATCTGCCTGCCTAGGTGTTTGAATTGCAAGGTAGATCTGCCCGCCTAAGCGTTTGATATACAAGGTAGATCTTCCCGCCTATGCGTTTAATATACAAGGTATATCTGCCCGCCTGGGCGTTTGATATACAAGGTAGATCTGCCCGCCTAGGCGTTTTGGGTGCAAGGTAGATCTGCCCGTCTGGGCGTTTGATATACAAGGTAGATCTGCCCGGCTAGGCGTTTGATATACAAGGTAGATCTGCCCGGATAGGCGTTTGATATACAAGGTAGATCTGCCCGGATAGGCGTTTGATATACAAGGTAGATCTGCCCGCCTGCTAGTGTATATATACTAAACGCGTAAGGCACATTTCCGTCAAAATGGAGGGGATGGAATGTGGTTGAACCAGGACGGGGATTTTTCGAATAGCTCGCGAGCGGGAGGTGGAGGCCGGGCAAATAATTTTTTACAAAACTAGGTAGTCGGTTGAACGCGCGTGCGAATTCGAGAGGCCGCGGGACCATGAACGGCGGAGATACGAATTTTCGAAAATTTTGCGATATCGCCAGATCTCGAAAACGGAAAGAGTCAAGTGCCGGATTCTTTTGGTTTCCGTAAATTTCGTCTTTCGGAAGAATATTCGTGCGGCGATAATCTCGAAATTCCTCGAAAAAATATTCGATAACGCCAAAAAGAAAAAGGTCCACGATCTTTTCGAAACGGCGGGGAGGAAATTACCCAAACGAGCAGGCTAAATAAATTTTTTCCTTCGCCCAATGGGTCCCGCACTTTTTACCAAACGAAGCGTTCGTCTTTCCCATCATGCTTCCTGATATTTTTATAGCGTATTTTCTTCGGGAAAACGAGAAAATCTTCGATCGAACGAAGGTCTACCGCCGACTTTCGCAATATTTCGCTCTACTTTCCTCATTCCGAATATCTCTGACGGCCAGAAATTAAATAAATTAACGAACGTCGAGCTGTCAAAATACGGGTTTTTCTTTCATCTATCCTACTTAAACGGGATCACCAGAAGAAAGGATTCGGCCGTGGAACGATTCCTACATATCTCGAAATCGGGTCCCCGAAGAGAAATCTTCAATACAAGACTTAATTTTTGAATTTGAGACTGTTTTTGAAACCTTGATTTTCGAGAAAAAGAGCGGAAACACGGGGGCGGAGCCATTCTTTGCTCCTACCGTCCCTCAGATCGCTAACCAACCTCGGTAGACAGTCAACCTAATTTACGGGTCAAAGTCGATGTATAAGGGACTTATATTAATGCTGAACACTTCGAAAGACTCCTTCGAAGAAAAGTGAGGGAATTTTATGTAGAACAACTTAGGGAACACACTTCAGGTGAGTATCGAAAAATATATGTCAAATTCTTGATTTGTTTTCTAACAGGATATCAGAAAGTTTGAATTTTTCCCAAACTTTTCAGTTAGATATGAGTGCCAGACAAATATTTGAAACAATATCTATAAATTTGTTTCAATTCAAATTGAAATGTCAATAACCTGAAATTGGATTTGAAAGTGCTCATAATGATTTTTATATTGTTTTTGTAGTGATAGGTAATCTATTTATATGTACAGCAGGTTAGCTTGGTCGCAGTGAAGCAATATTTAGGTTTCAACATTTAATTTTTCATATGTAGGAAATTTCCTTTATCCATGACTGGATTTTTCTTCAATTCCTTCTAGCTCAAATAATAGAATAGAAAAGGACATTTGAAAATAAAATGTCAAATTTTTGATTTGTTTTCTCATAGTATGTGAGATAGTCAGATTTTTTTCCCATATTTTTCTGTCACTACTGTAAACTAGCTGTTTTGTCTTGACGAAATTCTAGTCATTCAAGTATTTAGGAGTATTAATACGAGAAGATGGTGAACATGAATTGAAGAAAAGTGAAGTTCAGTTCAATAATTGAAAATTCAAATAACTTTGGATATTTACAGGTATATCGATGTATTACATATTTCTAACAGAAATGAACACTGGGGAGAGTGCAGATAAATTAGAAGACAAAATGTAGAAGGAGTATGGCTAGAATGCAGAGGTAAAGTATTGAACATAGCAAATAGAAAAATTTTATGGAAAAAACACTTGAGCAACAAAAGTAGTGAAGTTTATAAGGAATAAAATGAATTAAATATATATATATATATATATATATATATATATATATATATATATATATATATATATATATATATATATATATATATATATATTTCATATTACTATATATATATATATATATATATATATATATATATATATATATATATATATATATATATATATATATATATATATATATAAAATGTAAATGCTATGTATGTATAAATATATATATATTTATGCTATCGTTATATATTTATATCTATACATGATATACAATATTACGATTATTTTAATTTCTTCCTTTCTTCAGAATAAACTTTCCTACGTTCCGGAAATGTGTTCTCATCGAAATCTGAAACAAACGATTAAGAACAGGTGATTCTACTGAGCATAATCTTTCGAAACAGTTGATCGTATTCCATCAAGACCCACTACTTTCTTACTGTTCAGTTGTTGAAGAATGCGCATTACCATACGCTCTGTGGATTTTACTTCAGACATATTCGATTGAACTTGTGAAATGATTGGTGGCACTGAGTTTGATGCATCTAAAAATATTTCTGCTTTTGGTGATGTTGCGATAGAACCGTCATCTCTAATCAAAGTTGAGGAGGATTTCTTGCAAAAGTTGTTGCTGACTGCTTTCGCCATAGATAAAAAGACACGAGCTCCACTGAAACTGTAGGTTGATTTTCGTTTTATCAACTGTTACAAATGTTCCTGAAATGCATATATTCAGCTTTAGTTCCATCAGTTGGATTTGTTTTCCAGTTCCTATAAGCTCTGCCTTCAATGCGACAGCTTTTGCGCATTTTTATGAAGCCTTCCGTGCGGATTTTTTCTTGGAGTTTGGAATGTAGTGATATCGTGTTCAGTATGTTTTCCAATCATAGATCGCTGTAGGCCCCTCCGACCAAGCGTGTTACGGTGTTATACACTTTCTAACCATAGATCGCCTAGTTGGTCCCTTCGACCAATATATATATATATATATATATATATATATATATATATATATATATATATATATATATATATATATATATATATATATATAAGAGAAAATGTGATGTTTTAAACATTTATATTGCTCTATTACTGATGAAAATGATGTTCACCAAGATGTTTCAGGCACAGAAAAACAGATTAATATTGTTAATATTTCTCCCAGCTTGGTTTTTTGAATTATTTCATAAAGTAATCAAATCGCTCTCAATATTGTAATTCCTTATATTTTCCACAGTTAATGTTGTGCTTTTTTTCTGTATAAGAATTATGCTAATGTTGAGAGATAATTATTTTATCCATCAATTACAGATTCAAGAATTATCTCTTCGACGCTGATATAAGGAAGAAAAAACATGTTAAATTTCTCTCAGAATAATACTTCTTTCAAAATAAAATTCCAATTTTTCTCAGATTTTTGGCAGCTCTTTAATAGTTCAATAACTGAGAAAGCTATGGTACGAGACCAGAAAATGAAATTTGGGATTTCCAGAACAAAGAACAGAATTCGGCAATTTTGGAGGTATTTTTTTTCTGCAAATACTGGTACAGCATATATCAGTTTCAATGCCAACTCCTATTGAATATTTTCTCAATTTGAATTTGTGTCAAGCATTTTGATGTAGTATGTGAATTGTGTTTTCATCAGTTTTTCTTGCTTCTGTAAAGAAAGTGGTTGATTGTTTCTTTGAAAAAATTCTTGGATTTATTATCCATATTCACCTTTAATATCATGTACACTAAATAATTAAGGAATTCTAATAAAGTCTATGTATTCAGAACTTTCAAAATAAGATATCTATGATCACATAGTTTTTGAATCCTTGATATAATTATTTAATATTTTCTGTATTAGTCATCGATATACAAATTAGGAGTATTCATGACAAGTCTCTCAAAAATCGATATTAGTAGATTTGCACTTGAATTGAGACAAATATTGTTTGTATAGACTAACCACATCCAAGCAGAATAACAACCACATCAATAAAAACACAAAACAGTCAGAATAGTAGTAATTACCAAAAACAATAAGAACATGATATAAATATAGGGACAATCAGACCGAGGTATCAATTCAAAACGGTAAGGATAATATATTAAAAATGACAGATCGAAACATAAAAACTTTCCGTTATCGGCATATCATTCACTTAAGTATCTAGAATTCCTATTACTATGATTTCATCAACTTTTTGGGTTTCATTTTGAAATTTGCTCCCCTATAAAAATTTCTTCAAACATTTTAGATTCAAAATAACTGCTCCAGGAAGAAAGGTCTAAAGACATTCCAGATCGAAAAGCGTTCAGTGCTTTTTGTGTCCAAGAAATGACCTGCAACAAAATCAAATTAATGGAAACCATATTGAACTATGTTTATTTGTGTTACCTCTGATGTCTTTCTCGATGGTATTTTCCTGCATCACTTCATCTCAGTTTGCCATTATTTTGAAGATTGTGGTTGTTCAGAACTTTGATGATTAAATTGATGTGAATCCCAGTTTTGAATTTTGCCTTAGTTAAATGTTCTATTGTCTCTTTTTGTAGTTCATATTGAACACTCACAATTCTTTTCATCGGTTTTGATAACTTCAACTTTCAAAATTGAACTTGGTTGTCTTTACGTCCAAAAAGTTACTCGTAGCAACATATCAATGGTACCTGTCTTGTACGTATGTTTATTTCACTTATCTCTGATGTTTTTTCTCGATTATATATGTCTTTTTGCATCACTTCATCCTTCATTGCTATCATCTTAAATCTTTCATCAATCTTTGCGAAAACAAAGCAGAACAACTTCAATAGACCACCGCTGTGGCCAGGTGGGAAGATCACACGCTTCCCAGTTTGTACACATGCGGCTGCCGGTTCGATTCCGGCGAAGGTTTGGGTGTTGTATGCGTCTTTGAATTTGACAGAGTCGCCTATAGAGGGCATAAACTTCCGAAGACCAGATAACTTGTAATCCTTGTGGTGGCAGTTATCATTGCACGGTCTAGGAGAGTGGTTCGGAATCCACTATAAGTTGTAGGTCCACCTGTGTAAATGGGCTTAGTTCCCGAGCACATCGTTAAAAGAAAAAACAAACAAAAAAACAACTTCAATTTTATATAGGTTATGTCATAAACAGTCGTCAATTTGATCTTCTTCTATCTTCGACTTTCACCTGGCTCTTGGTAACTTTTACCTACTCTATCGAGGAATACGAAAAGGACTCAGCTTTCGAGCATTTCACCCAGACTCTGTTGTCGGAATTTGTCAATTTAAAATTCAATAATGCTTACATCGGAACTGTAACTTTCTAACGGTATTTAATACGACCTTGGTAGCTAAGACCATTTCGGCAGGCTTCCAAATCATTTCCAGATCACACCAAATTCTTGAAATGGTTTGATTTCATCAACCAGTTAATATGGCGTTTTGCCACAACTAATCGGGTCGTTTTCGAAGTTTCGAACGTGATTTTCGTCATTCACACGTGACAGGTTAGCTTGAAGTGTTTTAATAAAGAACAAAAGTAAATCGAGGATTTGCCTGAGGGCAACGTAGGTACGCGCGTAAAATTGTTTATAACGCAAGGTTAGTTCGAGTAAAGTTACTTGGAGGACGGAAATATATGAAATTGTTATTCCCAACTCCCTGATTCAATCCATTCATCCCATCCGGAAATTACTGATCGAGTTACATCTATTACAGAGAAAGTACAGCATAAGTAACTTATCGTCGATGCATTCATAGCCCACCAACTATAAAGAAGATAGTGTGTTGCGTCGGCCTATTATATTTATAAGAAAAATTGTGCCAAGAAACACACTACATATTAGACGAATAGAATTCCAAAGCCCTTTGAAGAAAGCCATCGTGTAGTATATAAAATTAAAATCCATAAAGGCATTTCTGATCGAAATTCTTAATAGAAGGGCCGAAGAATTCGTCGACTTGCACACATTCCCACCCCTAGACGGAATAGTAGAATATTCCATTATTATGGTTTTTCAGTGGCATGTGACCTATTTTTCAGAACTTAATAAGAATGAAATGAATTAAATAAATTTCTAACGATTATTCTTAACAAAAGAAAATAATAATGTTATTCAGATGATAATACCCGAATATGGCATCGAAGGATAGCGTTAATGGTTCCAGGGTGGAAACACAGAGGCAATGTACAGTCCGAAACGTGTTATAGAGCAACGTCTCCTTCAGAATGTTTTATTGCCTTTTTCTGTGTATAGAAATATGAAAACAATGGAATTCCCGCTAAAACTATCTGGGGAAGATGACTATTCATTTTCAACCGAGGCCCCTTTGAAAAAGGTTGTTTGTATTAGTGACTGTGAGCTCTGAGGGTAATTGGGTCGAATTTGTAGGTTATTTCGTGATATTGAACATAGTGGAATTGTCATTAATATGTCAATATAATATAATATTGAAATATTATATTATATTGACTTATTAATAACTGAAGACGAACCAAAAATTACCTAAAAAAGCTCAAAGAATAATTGTTATAGCATTCATTATGTAATATTACATACAAGATATACATTGAAAGGTATCTTTATATTAGAATATGTTGAGATGTTTCAGGACGACCGATGATGTGTTTATATTCATAATATTATTAAGTGTGCCAAATGAACTTTTTCGGTCGTCTAGGCGCCCACCATGCCTGAATTTGTAGGGCGCCTGAGCATTTTAGGCGCCTGGTTGACACAGCATTTTCAGTTGCTAGTTAATTCGAGACGATGAATGATATAATCTTCATCATCATTCAACTACGTCAAATCAGCATATTCATATATTACATGAGCCACTGATATTGGGAAGAGAAAAATAACCTGTCAAGCTGCATCACTTTATTATGAACTTCCCAAACCTATAACTGATTGTGATAATATAATTATTATTTCGTAAAAATATTTCTAAGAAAATAGAATGAAGAGAATACATAACTGAGTTAATACATAGTGTTTATGTTTTATTTTTATTTTTTTTTTAGTTGGCAGCAATGTTTATTTTGATATTATATAAATTGTTATGCCGTTGTTCCTCCTCTGAGGGCTTTTTGGCTTATAAATAAATAAAAAAAAGGATGAATTTGAGGCTCTGCGGAATGAGTGCATGGATTTACGCTTTTGAAATAAATTTTCTTCAAAGCACCTAATTTTTCTTGACAGAAAATGAAGTTTGAAAATTAAATTAATCTCGTGTCGAAATTTTCGTTATGTTGTATAGAAGAGAAGAATCGGTATATATGAATTTGACGGAAAAGAATAGAAGGAGAAAAGGAAGAAGGAAGAAGAGCATTTTGAGAAGTTATGATTATTTGCTTAATTTTCATAACAAATTTTAGTAATTTTTCGCTTTCAATAAGGTGCTGTTTCCATAACACATGGCTTTTGTTAATCCTCAACTCGATTTGCTGATGATAATTTTCATAACTGTAATGAAATTCAAGGTTTAAAGGAAATAAATGAAACGATTACTGATCCTTTAATTGTACTAACGTTGCTCCTGCTGATCAGCATACTTGTCAGGGGTAATCTCGATATCGTTCGGTAAAAGTTGGCTAAGCACGTTGCACATAAGTTATATATCAATAATCACGAGCACATATCTCCTTATCGTGTTAATCGTTCAGTCATTGATTTCGGAGTGGCCATCTTGTGATAGCATGAATAATTTTCTGAGGAAGCGGAAATAAAGACATATGAACTCTGTGCCTAACAAACCACCTACCCACAAATGTAATATTTGTGATATTATATATGAACATCTAAATGAATAAATTAAAGAAAAAACAAAAATTAGTGTATACCAATTTGAACTAATAATAACAATTCGAAACAGAACTGACATTTATGCTAATGAAAAACCCCATGTATACATATACACATATATATCAAGAATCAACTAAATTTCACATTTCTACGAGTAAGCTTGGTTAATAGTTCGACTATCGTAGACAGATCAGGAAGAAACTTATGATACCACATGACCAAACTTTTTAAATCTCTTACTTCTTTTGGTGTTTTAGGACGCGGAAAATTGACTATAGCGCTAACCATTTCAGGATCTACTGTTTATCCGTCTCTATTTATGACAGAACCGAGAAACTTATGCTCCGATCTACAAAATGAACATTTCTCTTTATTAAGAATCAAATTCGCTTCAAACAACCTGTTTAAGACTTTCTCCAATATGACTAAGTGAGAATAAAAATCTGATATTCAAATAACAATATCATTGAAATATTTAAATATGTTATTGGCTAATTCTGGACCAAACTGTTTGTCCACTAATTTTTGTCGAGCAGCTCGACCATTTGTCAAACCAAATGCTAATCTTTCAAATTGATAGCAACCACGACCTGGAATTGTAAAAGCAGTATACTCTTTACTGTTCTCTGCAAAATGTATTTGCCTATATGCATTTTTCATGTCAAGTGATGTTAAACATTTAGCATTACCTAAAGAGTCGAGAATAGTTGTTAGGTGAGGTAATGGATATGCACATTTTTCTGTAACCGCTTTA
Source organism: Cryptolaemus montrouzieri (assembly GCA_013387265.2). NCBI lineage: Eukaryota > Metazoa > Arthropoda > Insecta > Coleoptera > Coccinellidae > Cryptolaemus > Cryptolaemus montrouzieri. Next base: position 20,579 of record JABFTP020000195.1, read on the forward strand.
AGTTCACGAAAATCTACGCAAAATCGATAAAAATTGTCTTCCTTAGGAGCCATTAAAATTGGGCTACTCTATCCACTATCAGAAGGTTTTACTACGTCTAGTTCCAACATTTTATCGAGTTCTGCATCAATTTTGTTCGAACAAGTGAACTGACTGGATAATATCTGGACTTAATAGGTTGACTTTCAGTAACAATTTCATGTTCTATAATATCAATGCATCCTAACGGAACATCTTCAACTGCTTCAAAGTACTTATCAATAATTGAATTTAATTTTTCACGTTGACCTAATGCTAGATCGGTGATGTTTGGATAGACGAAGTTAGATTATCAATAGAATGTGTTTCATTTTCATAATACCAGCAACCTTCTCTCAAATCCAGAATTATACCTATTCTAACCCAAAAAACTGTACCTAGAACTGTATTGAGTTGTAAGTTAGGTAAAACGTAAACATTGGAAAACATGCGTTTTATCCTGCAAATTGATTGGAATTGTCACATATCCAGAACACTTCAACTCTTGTTACTGTACCAGTTGGAATATTGTCGGTCTACAATTCAATACCTAAGTTATTTAATATCTGAAAATTATGTTCATTAATGAATGCTCGGTTTGCACCACTGTCCAACAGAGCCTTAATGTCTTTACCATATATATTAACTGAAATGTAAGGGCATTCTCCTTCAGAAGATTTTTCAAGGATATAATCAAGAACAAGTTTGTGTTTCTTATTGAATTTTACTATTTCTGAAGTTGAACATTGAAAACTAAGCTCATTAATTTTTTTGAAATCTGAGATTGAAATATGTTGATTCACTGACTGAAGATTTTGACTATCGAAATTATTACTACTATTAACCTAAGAAATACCAGAAGTCTAAGCTCGGTTAACACTGGACTTCTTATTTAGTTCAAATGATTACATTTTGGACATGTTTGCTTAGTGAAACAGAAATTTTCACAAGAAAAACACCTTTTACACTTAACTGTGCAGTTCTTCGAAAAATGATTAGGACCTTGACAACAGTAACAAACAGCTTCAGTATTATCATTGGACTCAAAATTATTACTAGGATTTCTGAACGAATCTATCCTACAATTCCTTGAATTTGAAAAATGTTGGAAACTAGAGTGTGTATTTGCTGAAAACCTATCCTAATACCTGATGATCGTTGGTTTCTTTCCCTACTAAATGATCTTTTCCTATTGTAGTTGCTACTGAATCTATTGTTCGAATTATTAAAATGATTTCTATTAGAAATGTTTCGGTCTACAAAATTTCTGTTACAACTATCAAATCTTTTAGTTCCCGAAGAATTATCAGAAATACGATTATATATAATAACTTTGTCTATAATTATCTTCTGGATCTAGATCTATAAAGACGTCTACTCCTACTGTTACTTCTTGATCTTGTCCTATATTCTCTCCGTTTACCCTCACTATATCAACTACCTTTATCTCTTTAATAATTTTTTAATAATTTAATCTATTCTGACTATCATGTCTACTACTATTATGGCTATATATATATATATATATATATATATATATATATATATATATATATATATATATATATATATATATATATATATATATATATATATATATATTAGAAGTTCATATTACAAAAGACTAAGAATTATCATCAAGAGTTATTTAACTAGTAAAAACCTTTTCAGAGCTATCAACTCCTATGCTGTTCCTATTCTTACATCTTCTTTTGGAATTATTAAATGGTCTCAAACTGATCTAAGTGAATTACAATGTCAAACGAGGAAAATGCTCTGTAAATATCATAAGCACCACCCAAAGTCAGCTGTTCAGAGAGTTACACTACCTAGACATCTTGGAGGTCGTGGATTAATTGATTTGAATAATCTTCATAGTAAACAGATTTTTCATCTACGTTTCCATTTTCATGATAAACAGAGAACGTCTAAATTACATGATATTGTTTTTGCTTCAGATTATAATCTTACACCTCTGAACTTGACAATGCAAAAGGTAGATTTTGATATATTTGATGATAATTCTAAAAGGAAAGTTGGATGCAGAAGGAATTACACGGAAAGCACCTAAAGAATTGAAAAATGATTATATTGATGAAATTGCATCGAATAAATGGTTAGTATCTGGAGAATTGTTTGCTGAAACAGAAGGCTTGGCAATTGCGATCCAGGACCAGGTTGTTTTCACAAGGAATTATAGAAAACATATCATCAAACAAAATATAGATGATTCTTGCCGTAGATGTTTCTGTTCTTCAGAAACAGTTTTCATATATTATCATCTTGCTCAGTCCTTGCTTCAACAGATTATTTAGAAAGACATAATGCCGTTGCTAATATTATTCACTTCAATCTAGGAATTAAACATGACCTAATTCCCAAAAGAAAAAATTTCAAAAATATGAACCTGAGATTATTTGTGAAAATGACAAATATAAACTTTATTTCGATAAAACAATTCTGTGCAACAGAGCTGTAAAACACAATAGACCAGATATCGTTCTTAATGATAAACAGAATCAAATAACATATATAATTGATATTGCTATACCTGACACACATAATATACAAAATAAATACAATGAAAAAATTTCTAAATATATATATATATATATATATATATATATATATATATATATATATATATATATATATATATATATATATATATATATATATTTATATAATCCCATAATTTTTTGATTTGATTTGGTATTAATTACCGGATGGTGGATTTATATTCTTTCATGAAATCAGTTTGATTGCATATATATATATATATATATATATATATATATATATATATATATATATATATATATATATATATATATATATATATATATATATATATATATATAAATATATATGCACTCAGCTGCTAACTGGATATAATTTACCGTTCCCAGATTTAGCAATCAAAGGGAATAGGCTCGATCACAATATACTTGACATAAATTTCCTAACTATCCTACATGTATTAAGAATTACAGCTTTTGCATTTCTATATAGGTATTCTTATGCAATTCTAATTTCTCAAGGCTATCATGCAAAGTTTCGGGAATTAAACCAGTCGAGGATACGATGACAGGAACAATATCTTTTTATCGAGGTGTCACATCTGCTTGATCTCAATAGCAAGGTCTGTGTATTTGGACCTTTTCTTCTGGAACTTGGTCAGCACGTTGTTATTATTCAGTATGGCAACATCCACCAGCATTACTGTTCTGGCTCCCTTATCATATACCACTATGTCCGGCCTATTATTCGTCACCATTCTGTCAGTGATAGCAGGCCTATCGTAGTATAATTTGATAGAGTCATTTTCCAATACGGGCACCGGCTGATACTTGTAATATGGAAGGTCCTCAGAAGTCCGTACTTATGTGCATGTTTTTGGTAGATAATGTTGCACACTTGATTATGGTTCCATTATGACCTCTTCTCGAATTCTTTGCAGCGTTTCTGAAGAAAGTAGCCTATTTTTAACGATTGTTCTTGGTTGATCCGAAATTCTCTGCTCTGATATGTGCTGTAATTCAGGATATTTTTCTATGAACGCAAGATGTAACGCGTATCTGTATGCTGTCATTTCCGATTCCAAGTTTGTAATCTTGTAATAGGAACGCATAATGAAGGTATTCATTTCTGGAGTCCACTTCATGCGTTTCTTAGAGAGTCCAGCTCTCGTGGTCGTAGGCATAATGGCTTGCGCCGCCGTTGAAACATCAAGAGTCGGTTGGGTGGTAATGATGTTATTTCCCATTTTGTTTTGTGTTACAGTATCCCTACTCGATATCACGCTGCTACCGTCGCTAACCGAGGGAGTTTGTGACTCACCTTCCGAACAAGACCCTCTTCCTAAATCTTGAACGCGACAAGAGGTTATGGTGGTAAAATGTCGATTCACCGGTTTATTGCTTAGATTGTACATCATTGGATAAGTTGCATTTTTTAATTACTGGCAGGTTCAGCTTGGGTACCTCAGGTATGTGTTCCTAAGCCTATATATATATATATATATATATATATATATATATATATATATATATATATATATATATATATATATATAGGGTTTTACCCCGACGAGTTGCCCATATATCAAACTGATTTCATGAAAAATTATAAATCCACCACCCGGTAATTAATACCATTGCCAGGCAATTATCATAATCAAATTATGATAACGTTAAATGTTATGAGATTATAACAATCTACCAGAATATATACATACTAAAGCATCATCAGACAATGATATCAATGTACCAACGAGTAGTGTCAGAAGCTTTCTCCCCGGAAAAATCTAGTGTACGGACCTTAGTCAAGTAACACTGAATGGTACTCATTAATAGTTTCCTTTGTGTGTAGTGGTGAACGATCGAATAGAATACTGCTCTGAATATAAATATAATAAAATTGTCAGTTAATTATATTACATTTATATAAACAAATAAATGAAATATGAAATGAGATTCTGAGCAGTATAAACTAAAGAGAAAACCTATGACTCTACCTCATGATTATTTTCGGAAAGAAACCTACGAAGACTATTACAAGATTTGATGACTGTTATCTTTTGTAACTGTTCAAACAAATTTTTCTTCAAACCCAGAATCTCAATACTTTTGTGGAGATTTCTAGGTATAAAAACTGTTGTGGAAATAATAATCGGTAGAATAAATATTTTCTTCATTTTCCACATTTTTTATTCTCGTCGCCAAGCATCATATATTTATAAATTTTTTCATTGTAATTATTTTGTATATTATGTGTGTCGGGTATAGCAATATCAATTATATATGTTATTTGTTTTTGTTTATCATTAAGAATTATATCTGGTCTATTGTGTTTCACAGCTCTGTTTCAAAGAATTGATTTATCAAAATAATATTTATATTTGTCATTTTCACAAATAATTTCAGGTTCATATTTGTGATTTTTTTTCCTTTGGTAATTAGGTCATGTTTAATTCCTAAATTGCATAAAATACCCAAGTTGTTGGCACTTCTAGTAATTCCGAAATAATTTGGAATATATTTAATTTTGATGAGTTTGCAAGAACCAACAGAGAATGCTTTGAAATATTCGAATCAAGTAGCTGAACTGCCTACGCTCACCTAACAGATGCCTAAAGTTAATGTACTTGTCACTTCGTTCATTCAAATTTGATATTTCAACAAGAATTGTTGGTAATTTGAATTGAAAATTTTTGAAAAACACTAGATTCATAATAAAATGGCTGATTGTTCAAACGAGGATGAAAAACAAAATTTCAAAGGATTAGAAGCAATTTTTTGCAATTTTGAGGATCAAAATACATAGGAACTAGAAGAAAACCAATTCTCGAGGACGACAACAATCGAATTAATACGCTAGCGTATTTTCGTGCCAATCAACATGCGTCATTAAGTCCGCATCAGTGGATATTGGATTGAGTTATACTTCTATTCAAAGGATCTTCAAGAAACATTACATGCACACGTAGTCTTTTATCAGACTACAAAAATTGTAACCAATTGATCTTCCCAAGCAGCTAAATCTTTGTGAAAATTTATTAATTGGGCTTCAAGAAGATAAGAAAATTCAGCAAAAATTTATAAGGTCTTATGAAGCCATGTTCAATGAAAGTGGAATAATCAACAGAAGAAAACGACATTTTTGGGCCACAGAAAATCCACATTTGTTGAGGTTATTGATTTCCAAAATGAATTCAGCGTGAACGTTTTTGCAATTTTGATGAATGATTTGTTGGCTTATCGCATTCATTAGGAAAATCTCAATGGACAAAGATACCTGGAAATTTTGAGAGGAACATTAGCAAATTTTTTAGATGCATTACCCCTTAACATTCTGAGATATTGCTTTTACCAAGTGGATGGTGCACCACTCTTCTTACTTGTGCAGTGTCTTTCATTATTTTCAGATGTCCCCACCATTCCAATTTTCTCAGTTCGATGAACTCTGATGCTTGTTTTATGTTTAATTTCTCTCTTCTGTCTGCATTTTTCACCTTATTCATTACTGTAGCTCCTTCTGGGTTACTTCATTCCAGTCGCCTCTAATCTGCTTTCTTCCTGTTCACTAAGCTCCCATGACTCCATCCGTATGTTAAGATTGATATATACAAAGAAAACCTCCATTTCAGTATGCTTCAAGTTTTGATTGTGTTGATGAACCCTTTATTCATTGCGTAATATACTTTATTCGTCTTCTCCATTCGTCGATTCAGTTCGGAAATTTGTGTTACACATTCATCGATCTTAGTTTGCTGGTATTTGTTTTTATCATTTGTTCAATTGTTTCATTTTCAATCTTAATACTTATGTCTTTTGGTTCTTTCGATATCGTCTTTACTTTCGTCTTATATTTCATTAATTACCATGCTATTTTTCTGCGAGGTCATCTTCCATACGTTAAGACTGTCGTGCAAATCTTCCTCACTCTTAGCGATTATTGCCATATTATCCTCGAAAATACACTCAGAATTGTTCACACTTTAAAGTTTTCACATGTGTTGATTTTGATTCCTACTTTGGTGTACCTGGGGATTTCGTCCACGAAAGTTATGAAGAGCAGAGGACTCAATCCTAGGATACTTTCACCGTAACAAGCAACGCGAACAACTTACTAGTACGAATCAGCATTCACTGCGTTAGCGTAAATTAAATGATGATCGCGCGCGTTACTTTCTTGTTCAAAATTAGGAATAAATTCACTTCAAATTTCATTCAAGAATAAAAGTATCGATTGGAAAGGAAACAATTCAATAAATACAAAATTACCAGAAATAAACCAGCAGCAGGTAGAACAAATAATTCTTTTCTCAACATAAAATTAAAAATTGAGTTTCGTTAATATTCTTCTGAAAAACTCACAATATGATTATGGGCAATGGATAACGATAAGAATTATTCTTCCAGCGAAACCATTCTACGAGGAAGTATATTGGTTGAACATGGACCCAATTCCATGGTCCAGGTTGAGGAACAAAGCGCCAAGTGGAATGCCGAGAGGATGTCCTGATAGTATGTGGCACAATTGGGATATTGAATACAACGGAGACTTATATTCTTTACTCGGTAATATTCATCAAGCATCACAGACATTTCCTCTGGAAAGCAGAGGAAAGCAGGTGAGAATGCTGAAATAAATCTATTATCCTCGCGGGGAGGGTCCACTATTTAGGCTGACTGTGCGCATGTCTGATCAATCACTACCTCTACAATCTAAAACTGAAAAAATAATTATAGGGGATATGAGTCAAGTGAGACATAGTTACAAAGATCTTTTGATTATGTATATGACACGATATTTTTTCTGAGTTAAATTTGCGGCAACTACAAAAATATATTATCATATAACAATTAAACTACCCTTCGGACTCAATTTATTTCGGTAAATAGTAGTACAGATTGATATTAGTAATAGGGTGGGTGAAGGTGTTTTAGCATCTTAACTTAGCAGGAACCATGTAAACTTCCTATACTCCACTGCTTACGAGTGAAATCAACCCAGTGTCATTTTTCATGGTTTTCTTAGGACATTGCTGGAAACAACCTGAACTAACACGATTGAAATGAAGCATCTTAAGTTTATCAAATTTTTTCACCATTATTAAAAAGATCGAATAACGGAAAAACGGATGAGAAGATGATTTTTCATGAAGCTATTCAGGAAGATCGTTTTTATTATGCAGGCAAGCGGAACATATCGATTTTATTATGGACCCCACATTAGCATTCATCGCATTTGATTGAATAATTTTTCTTTCACTCATCATCACATTGGTTTTCTTGATTCCAGTTGTCGAGCAGGCTCTTAAGCATGCTCTTCATCTTGTTCATTTGACAAGCGGAGCATTTTCGACTTTCTATTTCATATAAATTCAAACCAAATTAAATGCCAAGTTTTCGAAAAATGTTTGCATGTGAAGAATAGTTGTCTAGAGCTTTGTAGAATTTATAGGTTACATAAGAGTTCACTCCTGATAAGTCGAAAACTTCTTGAAAGGAACAGATATTGTAACGGGTACACTTAAGCGATATACACATAACCAAATTTAAATGGAATCACTCGGTATTTCACATTTTTGATTATTTTTACCCATGGATCTTTGACTACTCGTAAAGAATGAAGTTTTTTGTTGTAAAAAAAACTGGATAGTGTGATAAAAAATGTTGAATTATCACCAAATGAACGGGATATTGTACCCAGTCGTGACTGAGATATGAAACTGTGAATTTCAGATTTTAACAAAGCCTATGAGCATAATTGAAATTGTCTTGCGTTGGATAATACGATGTGCAGAGGGGTCGAATAATTGCTCTCGTTAAAGGGGGTTGACACAGAGGGATACATCGGCCACAATGGGGATATCCCAGGGGGTGATTCTAAAAACCTACGCCTTATACATGGAGCTACAATCTCTACAAAATAGGCCTATAATGAGTCGTAGAAAGATTACTTCTGAACCACATGACCGCTTTTAGTGCCACTTTGCAAGAAGATGCCCTAGTGCGTTGCACCCTATGCTCCGTCGGCTATTTCTGGAAGTAACAGGGATCAGTGTATCCGGCGAAACTATGCGTCAACTACTTCGTTCAAGGAGTTTATAGAGCCAAAGGCCCTCAAGAGTTCCAGAGCTAACCAGACAACAAAAAATTAATAGACTTTATTGGTGTATCGAGCACCAAAAGTGGAATATTGAGAATTGGCGAAATTTTCTTTTTAGGATGAATACAGAATTGGTGTTCGATCAGATGACCGCCGGATTCGGGGTTCAAGGGATCGTGGAGGACAAGCTTGACTCCGAACAGCAAAACAAATTCCGATAACCAAGGGGGCAGTGCGATGTTTTGGGGTGGCATTATGCTAGGAGGCAAAACTCATTAGAGATTAGATAGAGCTCCAAAAATGTCTGAATACAAAATCTCAAGTGATGTTAAATAATGTGACGAATAAGTTTGAATGGTTCTCAACTAAAAATATCAAATACATGAGCAACGAAGCGAAACGCGAAGTGGAAGACACGAGTCTAGATGAATACGATCTGGAGGAAGAAGACACAAAAAGAAGCAAATAATAGTAAGTTCATCCCCAAAAACGGAAGCACCGAAAACGGATGAAGTACATCAGGCTATACGAATGATGAGGAAGGAAATAAGAGAAGGGGTTCAAGATAGCATCGGAACATGAACAAAAGAACAATAATTGTGGTCTATGGACCAAACGAAGACGAATCAGTTAGTAAGAAAATCGAATCTTGGGAAAAATTAAGAAAACCTACAAAAGAAGCAGAGGGCAGTATTTATATTGCAAGAGACTTCAACGGAAGAGTAGGACAGCAAAATTGAGATGAGATAGTATTTATAGGATAGTTTTTTCGGCAAACATGGAGAACAAACAAGAAATTGCAATGGGACGAAACTACTAGACTTTGCGGTAATGAATAAAAAGTAGACATGTAGAAACGGTAAATCGATAATAAACTACATATTGGTAGAGAAAGTAACCTGAAAATATTAAAGACGTTAGAGTAAGAAGAGGAGCTGAAATAGAAAGCGACCATTTCTTACTAGTAGTTTATAACAAAACGGAACTAAAAGACGACGGTAGAGAGATATCAGCAAACAAAAAAATTGAATATGAATCGATGAAGGCTTAAAAACTCGCCTATTCAGAATACGCCAAAATATCGAGCAAAACATATAAAGGAAATTATAAAATAAAGGAGATACAACGAACAATATGAGCGCAAAAGACTTATGGAAGTATTCCAAAAGCACTCTTCTAGAATCTGCTAAAAAAATATGTGGAAGAATCAGAGAGAGAATTAACGCAAAACAAACGGCATGCCGGACAGATGCGATTAGAGAGTAAGTGAGAATTGAGAAAAGAGCATTGGCAAATTATTTCAACTGTAAAACAAAAGAGAAGTATGAGTTATACAAACAAGCAAGAGAACGAGTGAAATTTCTAGTCTTAGTATCTAACAGAAGAAAAACTGACGAATTCGGGAAAAATAGAAGCAGAGAGCAAAGCAGACCAAAAGCTATTCTATGAAACAGTTAAATCATGTAGAAAGAAAAAAGAACCCTGACATTCATAAAATTATGGACAAAAATGGGGAAATACTCATCCATGTCAGGAAAGTAATGGAAAGATGGAAGCAATATTTTCAAGAGCTACTTGAGAGCGGAGGAAACGGATTCAAGGATGGAGAAGTTTGCATAGAAGAAGATAAAGAGGAAGGAAAGATAACAAAACAGGAATTACTGGAAGCTATAAAACGCTTGAAAAACGGAAAAGCCCCGGGCTATGACAAGATAACGACCGACAGGATCAAAATAATGGACAATATGGCGAAGACGTACTTCTGAAAATATAAAATAGGATTTAGCAAGAAGAACAAACCCCGTTAGACTGGCAGATCTAAATGATGATCCCTATTTACAAATCAGGTGACAAATATGAATGTATTAATTACAGAGGAATCACGTTTTTAGGCACGGATATGAAAATATGTGAACAAATAATAGATATAAAGCTGAGGTCAATAATTGAAAGAACATTGGGAGAGACACAAAGTGGATTCGAAACGGAAAAAGTCTTCAAGATCATTTATTCAGCATTAAAATATTGATGGAAAAATATAACATTATGAGGGAGAAAATATGCCTAGCGTCCATGGACTTAGAAAAAGCTTTTGATAGGGTGCCCAGACGAAGATTATGGGAAATACTATGTAGAAGAGGAATCAAAGCAAAAATTATAAGACTGATAATAAATATATATGAAAGTGATAGAAATTGCATTATAAGCGGAAACAGGAGATCGTAGTATTTCAAGACAACAAAGCTTAGTCCTTTGTATATTTCTTTATGGATGAAATAATGAAAAATTGCTCAACAGAAGTTAGGAAAATCCAGATTGGATATAGAAACTTAAAGCAAGTAGAAGTATTAGAAGGGACATACGCGGATGATATAATGAAAATGGCCATCAATGAAAAAGATCCTCAGAAAAACTTGAATATATGGAACAGAGAATTAGAGGAGAGTGGTATGAGAATAAACAAAAAACAACTAAGGTGATGGTGATTGGAACAGAAAAGGAAGACATAAATATAGAGATAGAGTGGACCAAATTAGAACAAGTGGAAAAATATAAGTACTTAGGAATTGAGCTCGAAGAATCAGGAAAGCAGGATGCTAAAATCAATTATCGGATCGTAAATACCATAAAACCATAACATGCTATCAGCAAGAATTTCATGAAAAAGGAAGAAGTGTTGTTATTTGTCTTACAGTGAGTTTTACCTGACTGAAGGTAATTTGTTGTTGATTGGGACTGTTACTTTGTTTAACACTATTTATTCACACTTATATACATTTTACGATACATATAACGTTAAACTGATAATGGACTGTATTGATGACATAATAAGATAATAAATAGTGAATGAATAGTAAAGTTACAGTTTGAGTGTTAGATACTGAATGATAGATGGATCGTGGAAGATAGATGATAGAAGAATGATAGAAAAGTGAAGAGGTGATAGATAGACGATAGAAAAAATGATATTCCTTAGGTCTGTACATTTTCTTGAATACTGTTGAGAGGGGGAGAGAGTTTGGATTCTAAAATTTAAAGATTCTAAGAATAAGATAGGATCAATTGGCAGGTATGTATTGTTTACGACCGGATCGTGCCTAAAAGGGACAAAAACTTTACTATAATGAAATTGCCGACGAAAGGTATACAATACTGGATGTAGATGTAAATCGAAATTATATGATTCAAAATAGTGAGGAATTTCTACAACAAAAGGAGAATTATATTATTTAGGGAAAATATTTATGTTTTGTTTTGTCATGAAATTTTAAAATATATATTATCCAGAATTGTTTTAACTCAACTCGAGGCATGAACACTCCCCACTGTGAGAGAGCACAGATCACTAAAGAGAAAGAAATGAGACCATCGACTATGTCTTGAATTGAATTTCTATAAAAAATTCTACATGGAATACGATATTGAGTTCATTATTGTATTCTTTATGTCATCTGTTCCAAAAGTGTTGTTTCACCTTTTGAATATGTTGCCATGTCGACGATCGATTCGTTGGAGCACTGGTCAAATTACCTTCAGGTATATTCGAAAGATTATCGCCTATTTGAAAGTGAGAAGGAGTTAGGGCCATTAGGACATTAGAATCAGATAAAACAGGTGTTATTGGACGGGAGTTCAGGATGCCCTCGATTTCAATACATAGTGTTTTCAATTGCTCAAAAGTAAATAGATCATTACCTATTACTCTTTTAAAATGACGCTTGAAAGATTTAACTGCGGCTTCCAACATTCCACCGACGTGTGGTGATTGCGGCGAGATGAAGTGCCAAGTTATACCCTCATTTGATAGACAATCGTTAACCCTCTGAATATGATCGCATGAACTAATCAACTTGTGTAATTCTCGAAGTACATTGTTTGCACCTACAAAATTGCTTCCGTTATCGGAATAAATCGTTTTGCACAATCCTCTTCTAGATGTCAATCTAATTAAAGCTGCAATGAAACCTTCCGTAGTGAGGTCTCTAACGAGTTCAATATGTATTGTTCTTATGGAGAGTCAAATGAAAATCGCTACATATACCTTCATTTTATTTTTATTCCGAAAACGCTTCTCTTTTATCAAAAATGGGCCACAATAATTGACTCTGGTATTTATGGACGGTCTATATTGAGTTATACGTATTTTCGGTAGATTGCCCATGATGTAATCCACGGGCAAAGGTTTTACTCTGGTACGAATTAAACAATCACGAATAACCTTTATGACCTGGTTTCTACCATCAATGGGCCAAGAAGATTGCCTTTACGAGTATAATGAAAATTTAAACAAGATTGTATTCTCTGTACTAACTGAAATGAGACAAGTTCGTTTACGTTTTTCGGGAACATTTATAGTACCATCATTGATAGATGGCTGAATGGACCTGTGAACCATAGGTTCGGTTTTCTGAACTCTTTTGGAGACAAACCCCTCGACAGTAGATTGGCCGGATTATCAAAGGTTCGAACATGTCGCCATTCTTTCGCATTGATTTTGGACTATAATTCTGATTCCGATTTGCAACAACAGTTTTCAACAAATATGCTGATGAGGTAAACCAATGAAGTGCAATCATGGAATCTATTCGAAAAAAGCTTTGATCCTATTTAATGTCAATTTTTGATTCGATAAAATTGAAAAGATTTGCTAGAATAACAGCTGAATAAAGTTCTAATCGGAGTATAGTTCGAACAGATTTGATTGGGGTTACTCTTGATTTAGCACAAAATACTTTAACTTTTACATCACCGAGTTGATTTTCGGAACGAAAATAGATGCAAGCTCCATAGACCTTTTCACTTGTATGACGAAAACCATGAAGTTGTACTTTAATAGGATCGTGGTGGAATAATTTTCTGTCGAAACATATATTATTCAAGGATGGCAAGTTTTCCACGAACTTCATCCATTTGGTATGAATTATTGAATGTACAGATTCATCCCAATTCAAATTGACTTTCCATAAATCTTGCATTAGTATTTTAATAGGAAAAATAACGGGATTAAGTAGGCCTAAAGGATCAGAAATTTTGGAAATTTCGGAAGAAATAGTCTCTCTTTGTTATAAGGGATGAATTATTTATTTTGCCGACGGTATAAATTATTAGGTCATTTTGAGAATTCACATGCTTTCCTAATGTTTTATGGTGTCGATCATTTTTATCCAGAAGTTTTTTTTTGACATTGCAAACTGGTAAACCTTTAAGAATCTCTGGAAAATTAGAGGCAAATTGTCTCAAATTGAATCCACCATGCATTGAGTAATGCAGGGACTTTATCTCGATATCTGATTGCGCTTCTTGCACAGTTTGAGTTCCGTGAAGGGAATCGTCTACGTTTAAATGATATTTTAAGCTTTTCGCAGCTATTGGATGACTAGATTCTTCATCGTCCGCTAACTGATGAATGCAACGAATTGCTAGAAAATAGGCCGGTTGTGAACCAAACGTGTCAGTTGTTAGTTCATATGTTGAAATAGACCCATTTTGATCTCGCCATAACACCCGATGATATTTGTGATCTTCGGATCTCACTTGCACTTGCCTGAATATTTTCTCTATATCACCTATAATGACATAATTTGGTACACGATACCTTAGAATGTGTAAGAAAAGATCATCTTGTATGGTAGGGTCAACCATGAGTGTATTGTTCAAGGAAATACCCGTCGATGACATAGCAGAACCATGAAATACGATTCTTAGTTTCGTCGCTAGGCCACAGGCTCTCCTTGAATTTTTACCATATATCTTCATTGGATATATTCTTCGACGACAGCAGTGTATTGCTGGCGTAATGCTGTGTTTTTATTGAGTCTTCTTTCGGTTTCTATTAGACGTTTGAGTACTAACTCGCGAGATGATTCAAGTGCAGATTTTCTGTCGTTGAACAGAAGGGCAACTATATACTGGCCGTTATCGGTTCTACGAAAATTGTTTTTGAAATGTTTCTCACATTCGATTTCTTCAGTAGAAAAATGTGTGAATTTGTTGATATATTTTCAAATTCCCAAAATCTACTAATATAACTGTCAACTGACAAGTGACATCTTTTTCTTGGGTAAATTTAAAAGTGACGCAAGTTTCTATTATTAACAATAGCTATTGGTATGAGATCGTCAAACGGAGTGTTAGCAGCTAATGAAGTTATACTGCCTGGAAGAAGTCGTAAATTATTTTCTTGAGATTGGCTTTGATTAGCATTACTTTCATTAGATTCAGGATGAAGATGCATGTGTTGTCTTTGATTGCATATTTTGCTATAATTAACCTTGCAATTCTGTAAGAAATTACCTTTTCCTAAACAATTGAAACATAAATTATGGTCTTTCGTGACTTCTTGTTTTCTGTGAAAGTTTGATGACAGAAAAACACCGCATTTATATATTGAATGATTGACATCTTTGCACACGAGACAAGGATAAGTACGCTGATTTGAAAATGTTTTCTGTTTTGAATATTTGGAATTTTGATAGGAAACCTTGGGAAGATTTGATCTTGAAGTCTTGGGCTCCGGCTTTTCATTGGCGTTTGAAATCAAGGTTTGAGCTCGAGAATGGTTGTGATTTTCATTATTAGATTCATTGATGTTATCTATTTTATGATATGACATAGTTGTGCCGTTCACCCGTTTTTCTAAAAAGTTTGATACATTTTTATTCTTTAGATTTTGTTATCGGGTAATGTTACTTCCCACTGCTTTTTAGTGTCATCGCTTAATTTTGAGAGTAGGAACATATGAAACCGTGTGAAGGATCGATCCATTCTTTTGATCCAATTAATGCCCTAATATGTTGCCGAGAGGTGTCTACTAATTGGTCTATTCCTTGCGGTGCGTCCTTGTGTAATTTTGTGATGTCATTCAAAATTGACCAATGGCGTAATATTTGTCTGCGTGTGTTTTCATATTTGTTTTTCAAAATATTCCAGGCTACTTCAAAAATACTACTAGTAATATCTATGGCTTCTATTGCCCTCTTTGCTTTACCTACTAGGGAAGTTTGCAAGTATTGCAGCTAAGCGAGAGGATTGACATTTGGATTTTCTCCAATTCGCGATAAAAATTTGTCTTGAAACGATTGCCAGTATTCAGTGCTTCCATGGAATATTGAAACTGTTATTTTCGGTAACCTAATTTGTTGATTAAATATTCTCGATGAAATTGACTGTTTTACGGTAGCATTTGGATGATTGTTGGAATTATCAGAGTCACTAGTAATTTCGTTCATTTTTTCCATAATAGAAAAATACTCATCTTCACTCTTTTTGAATTCAAGTTTATGAAATGTCGAAACTTCCTCGCCTGCTTTTTCGATTAAAATGTTCAATTCGTTAAGTAGAATACTAGTTGGTTCAAACTCCTGTTTCAAGTTGTCGAATCGCATCTGAATTTCTTCGATATTACACTTTTTTTTCAGCGATGTGTTTTTGATTCAAAAGAGCAATTTTGTTTTCAAGGGTATATGGTTTAGATTTAGGAGACATTAAGTATTATGGAAAGGAAACAAGGGTTTGATCTATCAAATATAACTTACCAGATTTTTGATTTCAGCAACTCCAGATCCAAGTTGCTCACAACACACACTGATTTTTATAGCACTACACGAACTCTTCCTCATCGATGAAAGGCACTTCGTTGATTACTGGTCGACTCGTAGAAGTTTGTTCATTTCCTGATTTCAGATGACAGACGATGGTGATAGTTATATAAGAAGATGATGTTTAGACCTTCTAGATAGATCGTTGAGATAGAACTTTGATGTTGGTTAGATCTTGTAGATAGATTATAGGTTTGACTGATTCACTCACTTTCGTTCTTGATTAGATGATATCACACACATACACGATAGTTCACTATCCGCCTCGATGGACCATGTTATTTGTCTCACAGTGAGTTTTACCAGACTGTAAGTAATTATTTGTTGATTGAGACAGATTGTGATACAGTTTGAGTGTTACAAACTGAATGTTAGATACTGAATGATAGATTGATGGTGAAAGACAGATGATAGAAGAATGATAGAAAAGTAAGGTGATGATAGATAGACGATGGAAAAAATGATATCTTTCAGGTCTGTACATTTTCTTAAATACGGTATAGAAGAGGAGAGAGTCAAGATTCTAAAATTTGCAGATTCTAAGAATAAGATAAGATCAATGGGCAGGTATGTATTGTTTACGAACGGAACGTGCCTAAAAGGGACAAAAATTCTACTGTAATAAAATTTCCGACAAGAGGTATACAATATTCGATGTAGATGTAAATCGAAATTATATGATTCAGATTTGTGGGAATTTCTACAACAAAAGGAGAATTATAATGTTTACGGAAAATATTTATGTTTTGTTTTGTCATAAAATTTTAAGCTATATTTTATCCAGAATTGTTACAACCTAATCTTATAGAGGAAGACAGCTCAGCTGTTGGGGACATCTTCAGAGAATGGATAATAGAGGGCACGGCACACAAGTCAAACGTATATGGCAGACAAAAACCATGGGAAAGATGAGAAGACGACAAATATGGGATGGAGTAATAGCGGTTATATTGGGACAACAGGGCAAAAATTGGACAGGGGTTGAAACAATTTCAAGACAGAAGATCGAATTTTCATGAAATGTTAATATATTGTAGACCCTACACCATTTCAGATGGTCAAATGGATTTATATATATATATATATATATATATATATATATATATATATATATATATATATATATATATATATATATATATATATATATATATGCTGGGAGGCAAAACTAGTTTTATTTCGTTTCCTGCGAGTGGAACGGCTAGAAATTACATGGACCTAGTAGTGTAACCCAAAGAGGTGCCCAAGGTGAGAATTTCACTTTTACGCTAGATAATGCTACTCCTCATACCAGCAACCGCGCGCGACATTATTTTGACACAGAGTGAATCGCATTTTTGGACTGGCCAGCTTGCTCTCCAGACCTAAATTCTATCTAACATTTATGAGATAATGTCAAATCGAAAATTAAATCGCGCCATGATAATCGAAGAACCCAACGATAGCCCATTGAACCCGCCACAGAACAGTGGCAGAATATCACCCCAGAGGAGGTTAGACGCTCAGCAGTCGACCACTACTCAGGCATAACAACCATCAACAAGTGACAGTGCGCAGACACTTACTACGAAAGATATTGCAGAGCCAGTTTCATCACCTAGTTTGAACGAACTGCTTCAAAAATTGTCTCCTCTCCCTAATATCTCAAGGAAGCGTCTTGCAGACCGAAAAACCCAAAAAAGAGATTCTAACATCCTCTCCATTTGAAAGTGAACTGGTGGCAAACAAGGCTGTAGCCAATAAATCCAAGACTGCAACTGATAGAACTAAAGCAGCTATCAGTCAAATGAATATCCAGAGTTCAACTAGGTAAGAAACAAATCATGATACAGACTGCATCATTTGTGGAGAAACCTTCGATGAAGACTGCATTCAGTGTCACAAGTGTAAAAAATTTTGGCTCATGAAGAATATATACTATTGTGATGTTTAAAAATCGACATAGTCATATTTTTTTGTGTCCGGGGCTACATCCCAGAAATGATTGTGACAAATATTTGACAGTGCCTTCTAAACTTCATTACAGTTATAAAATAAGAATTTTTATTTCTTATTTCATTAGTATTGAGAGGAATATGTTTTGGTCATTATATAGATCGAAAAGAGGTCTCCTTTTCTCAGAGGTTTTTTTTTCTAATCCTGAGGTTTACCTATGTGATCGAGGCTATCCGACTCTCCCCTATGTGACTGTTGTATTGTATTGGTCCATATATATTCGCCATCCCTTTTAATAAAAAAAAACTATTGTCTGAATCTACCTTCATCTTATTCTGATGACTTGGTTCTTCTTTAGAATTGAACTAATAGTCTACACCATTATCATTCACCAATACTTATTCTAATTAAGTTCTATTTCGTTTATCGCAATTTTCGGGCGGATGCGCGATCAATGATGATCTACCATATCAAAGAATTCAAGTATCAAGTACTACCAGTGGATAAACAACCATATATATTTTATGATGACCTTCGCATATTTCAATTTTCTGTATCAATTCTAACAATCCTTCGAAATTTCCAAAATCCCTGTGGTAATATTCAAAATGTCGGGTGATTCTATATAAATTTGGTTGTGTGAAAGTTTTGGACAAAAATCTACAATTAGGTTAGATGTGTGTAAAACTTAGTATAACTTTGACCAAAACGCACCAAATGCTACGAGCTGCATATGGAAATAATTGTGTATCACGTACGCAACTGTTCAAGCAATTCAAATCGGGTAGAAAGACTAATGATGATAAAAGATCAGGCCCTTCCAAAAATGCATTATCGGGAAAAGTGTGAAAATTAATGTAAAATTATGAAAAATCGTTGGTGAAATTTATCAGAATGGAATAAGGTGTTCCTTAAATAACTGTATAATGCATTTTGACCAAAGTTTTGAACCTTACGAAATTTTATTCAAGGTCTGTACCACACAAACTCACCGACGATCCGAAATTAACTCGAATTGAGCATAGCAAAGGCAAAATTAAAAGTGCTCGAAAGCACCCAAACTTCTTGAAAACGATTGTGATTGGTGACGAAACGTGGTTTTTACCATATGAGCGCCAAACAAAGTGGCAAAGGTCTGTATGGAGAGCGTTTGATGAAGGAAAACCTAAAAAAAGCCGCTTGGTGAACTCCAAAGTGAAAGTTTGGCTGATTCGTAAAGGAATTCTGGACATAGTGTTTTTTCCAAACGGCCAGATAAGCACAGGAGACTTTATTTGGATTTCATGAAGCGATTTCTGGAGAGAATTTGTCATATTCGGCAAGAATATTGAGTATTCTGTTGCACGACAGTGCCATGCAACATTCACTCTATTCCCCTGATCTGGCCCCGACAACCTTCTATTCGCTAATCTGTATTTAATCATCACTAATGACTTTCTCCTATCACTTTGGACATAATGGCAAAAAGTGCAACAGAGCGGTAGTTTTGGGTTAAGGACTTCTTTCCTTCCTTTGGTATCGGTTGAATTCTCGCTATTTTCCAGCTACTCGGAAAAGTCTGGCTTACATAGTAAATCAGAAACAGACGGTTAAGAATGGGTACCAGTTCGGAGCACACTTTCTCATTACGATTTGTGAAATTTCGTCTCGTCTAGACCAACTGCCTTCTAGCAGCTCAGCTGCTCGAGAGTCCGTCTCGCACTGGGGACTCTGGTTGCTTCTATTTTAACCAAGGTTGGTCACTTTTGAAATGGAGGGTGTATACGACACATCATTCTCTTAAATATATTCCTTATGCGAAGCAGCCACTGAGGGGTAAAACGTGTGATGAGTTTGCAAATCATTTAGTGAAAGAAAAAGCACACCTAACAACGATCAGGAGGGAAAGATGTAACAGATTCCTTACCCCTCTGAAAACATAAACTGGCTTCGTAGCTATTTCAGGCGAAGAAAAACTGTTGCAATATAACCTCTAAGTATTGAGCAAGTATGTTGAAATATACTAAGCCGAGGTGCCTGGTTCGAATCCGGGTTCAAGTTATGGATGTTGTCCTTGAACAAAAATTGTGGCACTTGCAAAAGTTGCCTGAACAGGGCATAAACTTTGGAAGGCCAGAGAACTTGTTCTCCTTGTGGTGGCAAATATAATTGCACGGCCAAGGAAAGTGTTTTGGAATACACTATAAGCTGTAGGTCAACCTGAGTAAATAGGCAATGTTCCCGAGCACATCGTTAAAAGACGAACAAACATAACCTCTAAGACACATGTTTTTTCATAACTGTCTGCAGGGTATAATTCTATTATGAATATCATCGAAAATTTCTTTCAAACTATTCAATTTTCTGATCAACAGACGCTGTGTAACTTGGTTATGGCAATTGGAATGATTCAAATATACACCCTAAATGCCTGGAGCTCGGCAGTCATAGATTCTGTTTTGGTGAATGGCGATAACTACTGCAGAGATTGCATCAAAGACATCGAAGAAGAAAACTATGAACTGAGTATGAATGATCTGAAAACCGAATGTGAAATATTTCCCTACTCCTTCAAGGTTGAGATTTCCAACATAGTTGATGGAACTATGTTTCTGCTAAGATCTAGGTCTTTCAATCTGTATAAGGCGTTAAGGTGGGTTCATATATAGTCTGTTCGCATTAAGTTTAAAGTGACGTCATCAACCAGTTTTCTCGGATGTTGGCAATGTTTCCCAAAATTCCTATTCAGTGCGACTGTGAAGTATGGAATAAAATTCATAGTTTCTTTATTTTTCGTTTTCGTGCAACATGCTCAGACGAATCGATTCTTATATTCATCTCGAAATTATTTCAAACCAAAGAAAAATTTTTTCTCATGTAATTCGCAAGAAATGATGTCATCTACAATTTTTTTTAAATTTTAACCAATATATTTTCATCATCATTCTACAGTGATTGTTATTCAGTGTGTTTTGATAGCTAGAGTAGGGGTCGGAGATGCGTATTTTCTGAAACACAGGCATTCAAGAGGTAGTGATATGAATTTTTCTCAGAATAAATTCAATTGTCACTTCGACATTTTTCTGGAGAAAACCTGACCCCTATTGTGTGGTATCGAAAGATTCGGAAAAATAAACTCTGTACGATTCAAGGAACGTAAGAACAAAAATTTTTTTCGGCCAAAAAATTTTAGAGTTGAAAATAAAAATCGACCTGATGATCATGACGAATCTTCAGAATACTAGTACTTACCTGTAAATGCAACACATGAGGCATAATTCAATTCAATTGTGTTTACCTTTCTTTAATATAAAAGCAAGAAAAAGAAACAATTTTCATAATGCAATGGCATCTAATTGAATTTGAAATACAATGGAAATGAATAATGTTTTAGAGGAAATCGGGTTTTGAATAAGTCCAAAATTTAAATCGAAATGTTACTTTTTGACATAAAAATTATTTTTAATAAGCCAATAATCATTTTCGAAATGTTTCAAACTAGAACTTAGTCTACTTGGCACTTGCAGATTCGAATAAGGAGCACAGCTCAAACTATCATATAACAGAAATCAACAAAATAATTTATTCAATGATAATTTTACAAAGAAAAGGTTGAAAAGTTTAAATTAAGTGAGAAAATGAATACATTTTATTCTGAAAGTTCGTCTAAAAATGTTTCACTGTCACTGTCATTCTCGTCCATATTTATTAGCAAAAGGCGGAACATCTTCAAGATCAAAATGAAGTTCGCGTTCCTACCAATATTGAATTAATTTTTCTGTATGCATGATAGTTTTCCTCCATACCTCTGGAGTCATTTTCTGAAGAGCTTCTTTCCATACACAAGGAGATTGTTCAGCGGAACTCCCTTCTTTCCCTACATGGCCCCGATTATAGTTTTTGGTTGTACACCAAATATTTTCAATTGGGTTCAAAATGCAGTGGTAGGGAGGAAGACGTAATACTTGGTGTCCATATTCTTCAGCTAGATTACCAATCTCATGTACTGGTTTTGGCCGATTCCTGTGAAACATACTCAAATTGAAAACACTTTTTCTACTTGGAATATAATTATTTTAATTCAGTACTTACATGTTAACAAGACTCAATAATTGTGGTTTCCAATCACTTTCTTTATAAGCAATATTATTGTCCCTTAACCATTCTTGAATCTCAACATTTTTAGTTGATATTGTGGGAGCTTCGATCAAAAAAGTTGTATGATAACTTGCATTGTCGAGTATAATTATTGAAGGCTTTTCAAAATTCAACAACAGTTGGTGTACAAACAAATTCTTGAAGTTTTCTCAGTTCATTTCTCCATGGTTATCACAAAAGTATAAAACAAGTTCTGCACCAGGAATGAAACCATGCCTGTTGCCCGCATGGAGTGCAATGAATCTGAAACGAGTATCGAGTTTAGAATATCTTGAAATAGTACAAACTAAAGTCGATAACCTCACCTGGTTCCACCAACTTTTGTTTCATTCACACTTCTGATATTGTCCTCTTGTCACAAACGACCGATAGTACCATCCTTGAAAATCCTTGTTACGTCAAGATAGACAAATTCAATTAATCCTTTATTTTTCAAACGAATATATGATTGCAGAAAATGGATACGATTCAATGCAATATGATTTCTTTTTTTTCCTAGACTTCTCAGTGGATCACCTTTCTTTGTCTTTGCCATAATATTGTTGATGAATGAAATGCTTACTTGTAAAACACTCGCTACCCTCTGTAAGTGAAACAATTCATAGTATGTAGATGTGTAGACAATTTGGATACCAACAAATGAACAAATTGTGTTGTGTCATAATATTTCTTTGTTGAGGGGGGAACGCTCTTTCTGTTATTAATTTAACTGGTACTTACATATCTTACAGCTCTAAGGGGAGAAGAGGCCCCCATTATCTCGTTTTTGTTGGAAATAATTTCAAAATGATGAAATTATGTTTGGGCTTGGCTCGAGAAAGCTCTTGGCATTCTCGCTACTTTTAAAGATTTAATATTCGAAACACTGAGTTCTGAAGAGAACTGATTTTAAAATATTGATTCAAATATTATCGAAACACTTCAATCCAATATCAATCAGCACAAAAAAGTGAACTAAAATAAACAATTAAATACGTCAACTTCGCATTTCAATGCCAACTGTCATAGCCAAATGTCACCATATGTCACTAGTAGTTCCTTTGTGCGAGACCAGTTATTTTATTCTTGTCCATTGCAATCTGTTTTCAACCAGACACCCCTAGCTATGACGTCACTTTACACTTAACGTGAACTGTCTATTAAAAACTTCTAACCATGGTTCATGATACAATTCGTTTTCAGATATTTTTTCGATGACTTCGATCGGCGTTTCGGTATAATAACTGTCACAAAATTCAATGGCAAGCGTCAAGTTGCCTTTGGCAAAACAAGGGAACTAGAATACTTTATGTTTGACTGTGAGTCTGTAGGCGCACCTATGTTCCTAGACGGCAGAGCTGTGGCGTATATATTGAGAACTTCTACATTAAATAGATTGTTACATGTTCTGACGCTAACACTGAGGGGAGGAGACTTTTTCATATTTGAAGTGAAAGCTTTTCAATTAACCCCAATAAGTTAAGAAAGGCGTTTTGCCATATATGTTTCTTATGTAGTGCATTGTTTCGTAACTCTTTTAAAGCCCAAATAAAAATTTTTGTTTCAACATATTTTACAAATAGCCATTTCTGGAATGAAATCAAAGATCAAGTGTGTGAGTCTAAACCTGGTCGCTCAACTAATTTACAAGGGAAGGTTAGGTATATTTCACGGCCGATTTTAATTTCTGTTCTACTCAGAAATATAACGGTTGTCCAAGCGAGATAGGGCATTGAAAGGATAGGAAGAAATCAAGTAGCCAAGAATAATGAGAGTGTAAAAAACTAGCTCTGTCTTCGACAAAATTTTCCTCCACGACAGGCCCTGATGATATACTATCAGCCTTCCTAAAAACGTCCCAATATCTTGATTCGACTACTAGGACAAGTCAATAACCGAACAAAACTTCAACTGATCCATATTCTTTCCGACCCATATCACTGACATGCAGACTATGCAAACGTTTAGAAAAAATTATCATCAAACGTCTGATGTGGTAACTTGAGGAATATAACCTCTTAAACGAATTTAAGTCATGTTTCAGTGCAAACCATTGCACCATCGATAACATTGTAACTCTTCACAACAGGATATTAAAAGCTATGTCAAACAATATGGAAACCATCGCCGTAATTTCCGATATCATCAGTGCTTTTGATACTACCCTTCTACTCGTCATTCTTAACTGACTCAAACAGATTAACTCATTAGGCAACATCTTTCCTTTTATCCAAAACTTCCTCGCCAACTGATCATTCAGAATTTTCTATCAATGGTACTTGCTCAAAATCCTATCCTAATAAGAATGAAGTCCCGCAAGGATCAGTTCTTAGCTCTACATTATTTCTCCTCGCCATTAATGACATGCGTTCCTCCATACAATCACCTGTCAAATACGCCTTGTAACCAGATGATGTCATCCTCTACTGCCCGGGCAAACACCAAGAAAGCACTGGCATTATACTACAGAATTCTATGAACATTCTGGAACAACAACATTTGGCTTCAACTCCTCGACATCAAAATCGTATATGAATAAAATTCAGTAATAAACAACCTCGTTCAATGCTAAACTTATACCTGCAAGGACCGAATCTCGAAGAAGTCAACAACTACAAAATCCTTGGACTTACATTCGACAGAAAACTCAGATGGAAAAATGAAATAAATGATCCGAAACAAAGCTGCAAGAACCGACTCAATATCCTGAAAGCACTTGCGCATTATGGATGAAGAGGCGAAGAACAAGTACTTTTCAAAATTAACAAAGCCCTCATTCGCTCGAAACTCGATGACGGTAGTATACTGTATAATACCGCATCACCATCGAAACTCAAGAAACTTAATTCTGTTCAAAATACTGCCCTCTGCTTGTGCCTCGAAGCCTCTTCATTAAAATCCCGTAACCAACAACTGCTACTAACCTACGTTGCCAAAACATCCGCAAAACTCCAAAATCCAGTCATCGAACACCTTGTGCTCCGACACTACCCTCCTTAAACAGTTTTAGACATTCACGTTCTATACCTGCATTTGCACATAAACTACTACAAATCATCAGCATTCTTGACACAATTACAATCACTTCCTCCATTATCAAACAATATACGCACAATGGCGTATTCTTCTTCCATCTTTCAATACCACTCTATTGAAATATAAAAAAGAAACAACAAGTCCAATCGATCACCAGCAAGCCTTTGTAGATTTTCCTAATGAACAGCAATTTGGAGAAAGTCTCTACACTGGTGCTTCTAAATCAGAATACAATGTAGAATGTGCAATAACAGATGTTTCTGCATAAATAAAGAAAGAAACTTTGCCCCCAATGTGCAGCATTCATACTGGAGAGCTTTATGCTATCTTCAAAGCACTAACAAACCCTATTCATCCAAATTCCTCTCTGGCAATATGCATCGACTCCCTCTTATCCATTCTCTCATTCTGTGACATCTCCACCAAACATCCAAGAGTTCTACAAATTTTAATTCGTTTTATACGCCGCACCTCGAAATCCAATATTCTAAAAAGTCCCCAAAAGATTACTGTGTGAGATTGAGTCAAAACCTTTCGACAAATCATTGTATATGCAGATAGAAGGGAAACCAGAATCTGTTGCATCAAATATCTTACTCAATAGTTGGGTCATTGCAGTCTCCGTCGATTTTCCAATTCGAAATCCACATTACTTTTCGGGCAGTACCTTGTCTTATATACTAAAGCAGTAAGCCTTATTTCGAGGAAAGTGGAGGGGACGGTTGGAGTTTGAACCGGGCGGGAAGAAAGGGTCGGCGCGGACGAGCGGGGTCCGTAGGCCCCCGCGAATAATTTTTTTCCGGTAGAGAAACGTCCGAGGAAGATCCGAGCGAAATTCGGAGTCCCTAGCTCGAACGACGGAGGCGGGACGATTTTTCGAAAAATTTCGCCGAAACGTCGCCCCGGGCGAACGGAACGTCGAAACGGCGAGATTTCTCCGGAATCGATAACTCGGATCTTTCGGAGGGCGATCGGAGAGGTCGATCGGGCGAAAATTCCGGCAAAAAGTTCCGAAAAAGCGAAAATAAAATACGTCTCCGAAATCTCCGGGATGGAGGGGATAATTTCTATGGACTTTTGCAGCTATACGAAATATTTAAATCGCCTTCGATCGCTACGAAACCCGGACGACGAAAAAGCCTCGAGTTTCGCATTTCGCGCCGCAATAGTAAGATTCTCATAAAACCACGGGAAAACGGAAAAATCTTCCATCGAACGGAGGGCTATCGGCCGACTTTCGCAAATTTTCGCTCTACTTTCCATATTCAGAAAATCTCCGACGGCCAGAAATTCGCGAAATAAACAAACCTCGAGCTGTCAAAATACGGGTTTTTGTTTTAACCATCCTACTTGAACGGGGTCACCGGGAGAAAGGATTCGACCTTCGAACGATTCCTACATATCTCGAGATCAGATCCCCGGCGAGAAAACGTCATTTCAGGACTTAATTTTCGAATTTGGGACGGTTCTTGAGACCTACATTTTCGAAGAATAGAACGGAAACACGGGGCGGAGCCAATTACCTCCCTTACTCTCCTTAAACCGCCGATTCACAATCTGGCAAGGCAAAGAAGAAGAAGTTTTAAAGAGGACCGTACCCGGAAACATAGGTAAAAAGAGTAGACGGGACATAAACGAACACTTATATCCCCTCTATTCTCTCACTAAACGATCGAATATCCGTCCCGTACGACGGACATCGTCGTGTACGGCGGACTTTGCCGTTGAGTTGATAATGTCTAGATGTTCAATATTATCAAGGGCAACAAAAAGAAGAAAAGAAGAAGAAAAATTGTAAATAATGTGAGGTTGTTTACGTTCAATTAACAAAACCTCAAATAATCATTCCAAGGTAAGTGAACGTAATTTAATGAATATTTAATGCATCGTAATGTATTTTTTTTCAGCATAATGAAGAATCCACATATTTCATATTTACATTCTGTGTTCTAACCTATGTATTCCAATGAAAGAAAACAATAATAAATAAGGTATTTTAAACTGAATTTTGTGTTCATCTGTATTGAATTTTTGTTTCAGTTTATAAACGTGGTAGTATTTATTCGACTACAATTATGAAATTACAAAAATGTAAATGGAATTCAATGTATTTGAAGTAAAGTTATTCAAATTAAAATGTATGAAAGTGACCCTTTGAAAGTGAGTTTTACTTTGAGTGCATATAAGTAGTTTCATTTTAATGAAATATTTATTTTAGATTACAATCCACTTGATAACAAGAAAGAATTAGTTGGATCCACTGTAAACAGGTTGGAAAATTAAATGAAAATTAAGCAAAGACAATATTAAGCAATAACAAGAAAGTTTCAAGTAAATATAAATGTAATACATCCCTGTTCTCTGATAATAATCTTCGTAGATATTTTTGTGTAAGTAAACCAGTCTGATTAATAATAGTTACAATAGAGTCAGATTTCAAACTCTAAAGGAAAGAGATCAAGTAAATTACCTGCAATTCTTAACTTCAAAATTTATTTGTTGAACAATTCTTTATGAAGAATTGCCATGAATAGTTGCCATGAAAACTTGAGCTTTTCAGGATATTCCAATATTTACAAAACACATAAGGTACATGTTTTGAGCTACTTCTGTGCATAACACATTCTTTTGTATTTTAAGAAGTTTAGTCACTGAATAACAGGTAGTCTATACATTTAGAATGTAAAGTTTCTTTCTCATTGGTGTTTGTGGAAAACTTGATAAAATCAGGTGAAGCAAATTATAAAGCTTCATTACAACAGGAACTTTCAGTTCGAGAAAATCACATATTTTGTGGAAAATGCAATTACTTCTTGAAAAATGCTGTTTTCAGTTGATGATTTTCGTTAAAGATGGTATTTCATCAGGATACATAATGACAAAACCTATCATAAGACAATGCATGGTACATAAGAGAAGAAAATATCTGACTGCAACATTCAGAAGGGCTTGAGAAAGTTTAACTGCTCAAAATAATTGAAGGATTGACATTTGAAAAACAATACTGCTAAAGAAGACTGCAGGAACTGAGAAAATTCTGAAGGACTTCCATTAATGCCAAACTCTTCGAAAGACTTCTTCGAAGAAAAGTGAGAGAATTCTATGTAAAATAACTTAGAGACACACACTTCATATGAGTAAGAAGTGTGTTCAGGATCTTATTTTTATGATTAACCACCTTAAAACAACAGACTGAATATATAACTGAAAATATTGTGGTTTAGTCTCCATACATTTAGAATATAAAGTTTCTTTTTTATTGGTATTGGTGGGAAACTCGATAAAATCAAATATATATATATATATATATATATATATATATATATATATATATATATATATATATATATATATATATATATATATATATATATATATATATCCACAAAGAAGCAAAAGATCAAAGAACTTAAAATTGGTGTTTCACCAGGATATATAATAACAAGACCTATCATAAGACAATGCATGGTACATAGGTACATAAGGGAAGAAGAGATCTGACTGCAATCTGCAATATTCAGAAGGGCTTGAGAAAGTTTAACAGCTCATAATGATTGACATTTGAAAAACAATACTGTAAAAAAGGCTGCAGGAACTGAGAAAATTCTGAAGGACTTACATTAATGCCAAACTCTTCGAAAGACTTCTTCGAAGAAAAGTGAGAGAATTATATGTAAAATATCTTAAGAAACACACACTTCATATGAGGAAGAAGTGTATTCAGGATCTTATTTTCACGATTAACCACCTTATAAAGAACAACAGACTGAATATATGACTGAAAATATTTATGGTTTTCCCTCATCTGGAGAAGGCTTTTGACAGAACACTGAGTAGAGAAGCATGAGAGTCTTTGGAAAAAGGAGTTATTTATAAACGGAGAAAGAGTAGCGAAAGCCTTATAATATACAACGGTGTGTGAGAAAGTTTGCCTTCTTCCCAAATTTTTTTGTCATTAATATATAATACCTGTTTGTCTTTGAATTAGAGAAATAATTGAAAACAACATGGAAACACTTCAAGAAAGGAAGAAGTGTTCAGGATTACATTTTCACCATTGACTAGCAAATAGAGAAGAACAGACTTAAGGGCATAATATGATTATTATAGGTTTTCTCTGATCTGGTATAGGCTTTCAACAAAGAACTGAGAAGAACACTATGGGAGCGTTGGGAGATTCTAAGGAAAAGAGGAGTGAATTATTAACTGTGAACGTGTTTAAGGTAGATTTCAGTCCTGTCCCCACTTATGATGGCACTTTGGAAAATGTGCCAGCTCATAACAATTAAAGGATTGACATTATAATTCCAATACTGAATAGAGGAGACAAAAGTCAAAGAGCAAATTTTAGGGGATTTACTTCATTGCAAAAGAATTCTTGAAACCAAACTGAGAGGATTAATTGAAAAACAACTTGAGAATCACACTTTTCTGGGATGCAAGAAGTTATTGGGATTGCATCTTTACCATCAACCAGTTATAAGGAAGTGTAGACTAAAAGACAAAAAAATATGAATTAAAGACTGGAAATTCCATATTGGACTCATTTTTACTGAGAACTCAGGCAGGGTGGAGTGTTGAGTAAATTATTATTTCTTATTGTTATAGATGTTGACCACAAAGTAATGGAGAAACATCATACATGATACAAAAGCCTGGAATCAATTGGAATTTGTAAATTATGTGATGGTATGTCCTAAGAACAAATCGAGAAAAATGATGGTCACGGAAAGGAATCACAAACAGGTATATATGGCAATAGTCGAAATAAAACTTAATCGAGAGAGAATATAAGAGGATAGGAAATGCTTCTGAGCTGCATTCTTCAATAGCAAACTAATTTATGAGAAACAGGAAGATGAGTAATTGAACAAAAATATTTCAATTGAAGAAGGCATTAATTAGATCTGTTATCGCATGCGGTAGTGAAAGCAGGCTTTTGAGTTTGGCACAGAAGAGCAAACTACAAGTTATAAAAATGAAGTACCTGCAAAGAGTAAAGTGAGTGACACAAAAAAGAGACTGACTGAAAAAGGAGGATATGAGAAATGAACTGGAAGTAGAATCTTTATTGGAATGTATCAAAAGGCATCTGTTGATATGGTTGAACATTTGGTGAGAATGAGAAGGGGGACCAGTGAAACGCAAATAGCAAGCATAGGTCAGGAACCGCTGGGTGAGTGGAAAACTTAAGGAGACATCGAATGACGAATGACATTCTACAATTATAGAAAAAAGGCACAAATTGGAATGAAACCAAACAGTTTGCTAAAAATAGAATCCGAAGAACAATATATATATATATATATATATATATATATATATATATATATATATATATATATATATATATATATATATATATATATATATATATATATATATATAATTTGGGATATTGTGAACTGAAAACTATCGAGGGTGAAAGTTTATGAGAGAGTGCTAAAAGGAAACTGTTACAGAAAGTGGAAGAACAACTGGCTGACTCACAGAGCAGATTTCAGAAGGGTACAGTATCCAGGATCTTATTTTCAGCCTTAAACAGAACACCGAGAAAATACTCATTCAGGATCTCAAGGTGTGGATAGCGTTTATTGATCTAGAGAAAGTCTTCGATAGGATATTGAGACATCGAGTTTGGGAAATTTTGGCACAAAGACAAATAGGACACAATTTTCTAAAGGCACTGAAAAGCTTATATGCTGTATGCAGGAAAGTGGTAGGAGTAAGAGGGATAGAATCTGAAGAGTTTGTCACCGAACAAGGCTTGAGACGTAATGAGTCCCCTTCTGTACATAACGGTCATGGATGAAATTATCAAAGAGGCGAGAACTAGAGTCAGAAAACTCCACTTGGGTTTCAAAAATTTTTATCCAGTTGAAATCACTGAGTGCGCCTTTGCTGATGATTTGGCGATTTTTGCCAAAAATGAAAATGATCTCCAGTACAATAAGGATGTTTGGACTAACTGCCTTACGAGATGATCCCTAAAAATCAACGAAGGAAAAACGAAAATTATAGTTATATCGAATAACAGAAATAATCCGAAGGTGACACTCAACAACAAAATCATAGAAAGAGTAGAAACTTTTAAATATTAGGGGTATATAGTGGAGGAAAAGGGTAAATAGGATTTGGAAATCGGAGAAAGTGCTGCGAAAGTTAAAGGAACATTCAGCAAAAGTTTTCTTATAAAAAGAAGGATCGGCAGAAAATCGAAATTGAAAGTTTATAAGTCAATATACGCGCCGATTATTTTGGTTCTGAATCATGGACATTGAGTAGAAGGGAGAAAAGCAAAATAGTTTCGATGGAGATGAAGTATCTAACAGGTGTGGTTGGAGTGAGAAAGAGAGATAGACTAAGAAATTAAGATATAAGACAACAGTTAGAAGTAGACAGTATTGTGAAGATAATTGGCCGAAACCAGCTTGGACATTTATGCAGAATGGATAGTTCAAGACAGGTAAATCTATTTGGGATACACGAACGAAGACGACCGAGGGAAACGTGGAATGGGGTGGTAGCGAAGATACTAGCGGGACAGAATTTAGAGATGACAGAAGCGAAGAGAATGGCACAAAATAGGGGACACTGGCGAAATAGTGTTTCGAATGTAAATTATTTAAGTTGATTTTCATTATTTGATTTTTGATTAAGTTTTTCTCTATTTCGAATATTGTAAAATTATGTTTTGTATCAAGCCTTACACCGTTACTCGGTAGAAAGGCTTTTAAATGATAAATATATATGCTAGCTCAATTGGAGTAAGTTGAGATTTTCAAATTGATTGTATCTCTTTGAATAAGAATAGTAGTGAATAGTGTTGACATTCGTATGGTTGATGAGTCAGTATACATAAAACAATACTGAAAACTGCGTTACCATAAGGATGTATGAGGCAATCTATGAGAGAGTTCCATATAAAATGAAGAATTATTAAGTATAAATATCAGTGAATATATGAGGCTTTCCGTATAGATAGAGTTGGATATGAAAAGGCGTTCAGTATATTTGGTTTTAGTACATTAGGCGTTTAGTTTATTAGGCGTTTTTGTATATTAGGCGTTTTTGTATATTCAGCATTTTTGTATATTAGGAGTTGGAGTTTATGTATATTAGGCGTTTAGTGTATGAGGCGTTTTTGTATGTTAGGCGATTTTGTATATTAGGCGTTTTTGTATATGAGGCGATCTTAATGAGCTCACTAGTGTATATATACTAAACGCGTAAGGCACTTTTCCGCCAAAATGGAGGGGATGGAATGTGGTTGAACCGGGACGAGGATTTTCCGAATAGCTCTCGAGCGGGAGGCGGAGGCCGGGCCGAGTAATTTTTTTACGAAACTAGGTAGTCGGTCGAAGACGCGTGCGAAATCGGGAGACCGCGGGACCCCGAACGGCGGAGATACGAATTTTCGAAAATTTTCGTGATATCGCCAGATCTCGAAAACGGAAAGAGTCGAGTGCCGGATTCCCTCGGTATCGGTAAATTTCGTCTTTCGGGCGACGATTCGTGCGGCGATGATCTCGAAATTCCTCGAAAAACCTTTCGAAAACGCCAAAAAGAAAAAGGTCCACGATTTTTTCGAAACGGTGGGGAGGAAATTACCCAAACGAGCAAACTATTCAAATTTTTTCCTTAGCCCAATCTGTCCCGCACGTTTTACCGAACGAAGCGTTCGTCTTTCCCATCATGCTTCCTGATATTTTTATCGCGTATTTTCCACGGGAAAACGGGAAAATCTTCGATCGAACGAAGGTCTATCGGCCGACTTTCGCAAAATTTCGCTCTACTTTCCTCATTCCGAATATCTCTGACGGCCAGAAATTAAATAAATGAACGAACGTCGAGCTGTCAAAATACGGGTTTTTCTTTCATCTATCCTACTTGATCGGGGTCACCGGAAGAAAGGATTCGACCGTGGAACGATTCCTACATATCTCGAGATCGGGTCCCCGAAGAGAAATCGTCATTACGAGACTTAATTTTCGAATTTGAGACTGTTTTTGAGACCTAGATTTTCGAAAAAAGATCGGAAACACGGGGGCGGAGCCATTCACCGCTCCTACCGTCCCTTAGATCGCTATTCAAGCTCGGTCGACTGTCAACCTAATTTACGGGCCAAAGTCGATGTCCGTCGCCGGTACAGCTGCTTATTTCTTCGGACTTTGTTTCATCGGAAGTCGGCCTTACCAACGTGTAAAATTTAATGCTCTCTCTCTTTCGAATGAAAATAGTGAGATGGAAACATTTAGTTACTTCAGCGTTACCAACATAATTTTGGTACTAACAACATCTAGAAGATAATGTTATCTCTCTTCTGAATGAAATATCACAGACATCATTTCATTCAGTTTCATAGTCGATATGTCAGATTTGAGAATTCCGAGTTTTATATCAATAAAAAGTATAACGAAACTTAAAAGAAACTTTTGAAGGTGGGTTTACGTAATTTGAGGTTTATTTTGTCCATTTTATATATATTTTGTTTAAAGAAAGAAATGACAAACTTTCGAATTTTATAAATTTAAGATTCTGAGGTTATTCTAACCTAAATAATGTGATTCAAACCGAATGTTGAAGATATAAAAATTAGTATAATCTCCAATGTATTATTCGAGATTATCGAATAATTGCCTATATAATTCTAACTCAATTCTTATGAAGAATAAGAAAGTATTTTGCTGGGTAATGAAGCGAAATGGCGTAATGTGAATTTGTCCAAGTTATAGATTGAGGAATTGAACCAGGCTTTAAATAATGTTTGAAAGGTAAGTGAACGTGTTCTGTCGTCAGTTTGTTATTTTGTAATATATATTTTTCAGCATACTGAAGAAAAACCGATATATTCAGTATTTACATCGAACCTAACCTTCAATTGAAGAAAATCACATATTTTCTGAAAAATTCAAAATCTCCAAGATTGCCGTTTATATTTCATGATTTTTGTTGAAGATTCTCACTTATATGATGTTGTAGTCCAGTGTGCTCATTTTATTTTCATTTCACATGAATTCACAAAATCACGAATTGAATATAAGTAAGATATAATATCAAATTATATATATACAGAGTCTAGATGCTTTCAATGCTTCATGTATATTTATATATGGTGTTTTACCAGGATATATAACAACAAGACCTATCATGAGAAAATGCATAGAACATAAGGGAAAAGAGATCTGACTGCAATATTGAGAAGGGCTTGAGCAAATTCTAAGGTTCTTATATTAATGCTGAACACTTCGAAAGACTTCTCCGAAGAAAAGTGAGAGAATTTTATGTAAAACAACTTAAGGAACACACTTTAGGTGAGTATCGAAAATATATGTCAAATTCTTGATTTGTTTTCTAACAGGATGTTAGAAAGTTTGAATTTTTCCTAATTTTTCTGTCATTACTATAAACTGTAGCATGGATTGGAGATGTACAAGAGAAGTCAGTTAGATATGAGTACCAGACAAATATTTGAAACAATATCTATAAATTTGTTTCAATTCAAATAGAAATGACAATAACTATATATATATATATATATATATATATATATATATATATATATATATATATATATATATATATATATATATATATATATATATATATATATATATATATATATATATATATATATATATATATATATATATATATATATATATATATATATAAGGTGAAAATGTGATTCTGAACATTTGCTCTATTACTGATGAAGGATGAAGAATGATGTTCACCAAGATGTTTTTCTATTATTTCTCTCAGCTTGGTTTTTGAATTTTTCATAAAGTAATCACTCTCAATAATGTGATTCACCTATTTTTCACAGTTGATGTTATGCCTTTTTTCTGTATAAGAACTATGCTAATGTTGAGAGATAATTATTGTATTATCTCTTCGACACTGATATAAGATAGAAAAACATGTTGAATTTTTCTCAGAATTATACTTCTCCTTTCAAGATAAAATTTTAATTTTTTTCAGATTTTTGGCAGCTCTTTAATAGTTCAATAACTGAGAAACCTATTGTACGAGACCAGAAAATTAAATTTGGGATTTCCAGAACAAAGAGCAAAATTCGGCAATTTTGGAGGTAATTTTTTTCTGCAAATACCTGTACATCATATATCAGTTTCAATGTCAACTCCTTATGAATATTTTCTCAATTTGAATTTTTGTCAAGCATTTTGATGTAGTATGTGAATTGTGTCACAAAAAATTTTTCTGTATATTTCAATATCAATTTGAAATAAATTTTTAACTTTTCATCAGTTTTTCTTACTTCTGTAAAAATGCAGTTGATTGTTTCTATGAAAAAATTTATTGAATTTATTATCCATATTCACCTTTCATATCATGTACACTAAATAATTAAGGAAATTCTAACAAAGTCTATGTATTCAGAACTCTCAAAATAAGATATCTATTATCACATAGTTCTTGAATTCTTGATATAATTAATTAATATATTCTGTATTAGTCATCGATATACAAGTTGAGAGTATTCATGACAAGTCACTCAAAAAATCGACATTAATAGATTTGAACTTGAATTGAGACAAACACTGTGTGTATAGACTAACTACATCCGAACAAAATGACAAACACATCAATATAAACACAAAACAGTCAGAATAGGAGTGAAAGCCAAAAACAAACAGAACATGATATAAATATAGAGACAATCAGACCGAGGTATCAATACAAAACGGTGAGGATAATATATTAAAAAAGACAGATCGAAACAAAAAAAACTTTCCGTTATCGGCATATCATTCACTTAAGTATCTAAAATTCCTTTTACTATGAACTCATTAACTTTTTGGGTTTCATTTTGAAATTTGCTCCACTATAAAAATTTCTTCAAACATTTTAGATTCAAAATAACTGCTCCAGGAAGAAAGGTCTAAAGATATTCCTGTTCGAATAGCATTCAGTGCTCTTTGTGTCCAACAAATGACCTGCAGCAACATAAAATTAATGGAAACCATATTAAACTATGTTTATTTGTATTACCTCTGATGTCTTTCTCAATGGTATTTTCCTGCATCACTTCATCTCAGTTTGCCATTATTTTGAAGATAGTGGTTGTTCAGAACTTTGATGATTAAATTGATGTGAAGCCCAGTTTTGAATTTTGCCTTTGTCAAATGTTCAAGTATCTCTTTTTGTAGGTCATATTGAACACTTACAATTTTTTCCCTCGGTTCTGACAACTACTTTCAAAATAGAACAGGGCTTGGTTGTCTTTACGTCCAAGAAATTACTTATAGCAATATATCAATGATACCTGTCTTCTAAGTATGTTTATTTCACTTATCTCTGATGTCTTTCTCGATTGTATATGTCTTTATGCATCACTTCATCTTACATTGCTATCATCTTAAATCTTTCATTCATCTTTGCGAATACAAACAAAGATGATTTATATACTTATATTCTATACTTGGTCTATGATACAAAGCAAAACAACTTCAATTTTATATAGGTTATGTCATAAACAGTCGTCAATTTGATCTTCTTCTTTTACTTGGCTCTTGGTAACTTTTACCTACTCTATCGTGGAATACGGAATGGGCTCAGTTTTCGAGCATTCTACCCAGACTGTTGTCGGAATTTGTCAATTTGAAATTCAATAATGTTTACATCGAAACGGTAACTCTGTCTTTAACACGACCTTAGTAGCTAAGACCATTTCGGCAGGCTTTCAAATCTTTTCCAGATCACACCAAATTCTTGAAATGGTTTGATTTCATGAACCAGTTAATATGACGTTTTGCCACAACTTACCGGGTCGTTTTCGAAGTTTCGAACGTGATTTTCGACATTCACACGTGACAGGTTAGTTTGAAATTTTTCAATAAAAAACAAAGGTAAATCGAGGGTTTGCCTGAGGGCAACGTGGGTACGACCGTAAAATTGTTTATAACGCAAGGTTAGTTGGAGTAAAGTTACGTGGAGGACGGAAATACATGAAATTGTTATTCCCAACTCCCCTGATTCTATTCATCGCTTTATATTTATACTATTCGATCAATGATCAGTTATAAAAGAGACTTCTATCCTCGATACAAGTTTTGAGGTACATCCCATTCGGAAATTACCGATCGAGTTACATCCATTTCAGAGATAGTACAGCATAAGTAACTTCATTCATAGCGCACGAACTGTAAAGATGATAATGTGTTGCGTCGGTCTATTCTATTTTAAAGTTTTCGTTTGGAATTGTTTAAAGAGATAACAAAAAAATCTCAATATTTCTTATTAAAGACATTTTACACGGTTGAGTTTACAAATAAGTTCGTCTAAAAGTTTTTGAAATTGTGCCAAGAAACACACAACATTTTAGACGGGTATAATTCCAAAGCCCTTTGAAGAAAGCCATCGCGTAGTATATGAAATTAAAATCCATAAAGGCACCCATCACACACACCCTACTCTGAAAGTATTTATGATTTTATAAGTTATTTTGTGATATTGAACATATTGAAATTCAAATTTATGCATTTGAACACATCTACACACATATAACTATTATTATATTATATTGACTACAATTTCCAAAGAAAAATGTTATAGCATTCATAATAAGCTATATGTTATATAACATACAAGATATAAATTGAAAGGTATCTTTAGGTTAGGTATATATATATATATATATATATATATATATATATATATATATATATATATGAAATATATTATTGACAACTGTCAAATTTTCGAATTCCAAAAAATGAATACTTCATATGAATATGAATCTGATGATGAATATAATCCACCAAAATATCCTTGCGATTCAAATAATAGATATTTCTTGGAGAAGAACTTCAAAATCTGCACTCAAGATCTTTTAGATGCAGGACCATCAGATTCTCAAACTTTCATATCATCTGATTCAGGTAACGTTGCAAAGAAAATTATTTCTGGGCCCGTTAATCATGAATATGATGATGAGGTAAACAACTTAAATGAAGGTAGGAATAATATTTTAAAAACTATACATTCATATCAAACACGAAGTAAATCTAAGAGTTCTGACATTTCTACTTTTCTGTCTATTCTTCAAACAACAAAAGTTTTGATGACTGTTTTCAAAATCATGTAGAATCACCTTGTTCCTCTGATCTTATCATAACTTCATCACCTAATTCAGATCTTCACAAAATTAATAAAAAAATAAAACGCATGAAATGGACGTATGAAATGAATAAATTCATTATGTTTTGTTATTACAAAATAACAAATAATGGAACAAATAAAAAGGGTATATGTCTAAACTATATAATATGTTCAAAGAAAAATTCCCAATTGCTGTATTTCAGAACAAAGCATTGCGAATCAAAGACGGTATATTGAAAATAGAAACTTTATATCTGAATCAGAATTAAAATCAATTAAAAACAACGTTCAACAAGAAGAACATTTAAATTTTGTAGTTTCAGATGAAAACCTAGTCCCATTCATGAAAAGCATCGAAAATAAATCAGAAAATTCATCTAAAAATAATGATAACAAAGATATAGAAAATTTATTTCTCAATCAAATGAATTTATTTGAAAATATTGACCCAACTTTAAGACCTAAACTTCCTAAAATTCATTATTCAAAGAAAATTTTCGATTGTATAAACGTGCTTAATGAGAATATTCTTCCAAAGCAACTTGTTAAAATAATGAATATCTATACACTTCATCTGATTATATATTGTGCCGCTATTACAGTAGTTAAACATTCTGGATACAAATTAGAAAATTTTGGATCTAATTATAATATCAAGAAAAACCTTCATGGCAAAAAAGGTTAGAAGGTAAAATTTCTTCTATCAGATGTGATTTAGGAAGATTGACTCAATATTCCAGAGGTAATCGATCAAAAAACTTATGGCACATATTGGAAAAATATTCTCAAAAATAAAACCCATAAAAATAATGAGATAAGTAATGAACAATTGATAGAATACATCGATACTTTAAAACAAAAACTTTCAGTATACTCTATTAGACTACGTGAATATAAAATAAATTCAGATAGAAAATTCCAAAATAAACTATTCAAAAATAACGAAAAACATTTTTACAAATTTATTTCAGGTTCAAATGAAAATATTTCTGGAAATGGAGTTCCTAAAATTGATATTTTAACTGATTATTGGTCTTCAATTTGGGCAGTGCCAAGGCAACATAATTCCAATGCAAGTTGGATTTTAAATGAAAGGTCTCGATTTCTAAAATAGAATGCATGCAATTTGAAAAATTTTCAAACGAAGATATAACATCAGTTATTAAACACACAAAAATTGGAAATCTCCAGGTGTTGATGGTATTCATAACTTTTGGTTCAAGAAATTCTCTTGCGTTCATGAAAAATTGGCTGAATATCTTTCATTTATAATAAAGAACCCTCAGCTACTCCTTTATTTTTCACACAAGGAATTACTTATTTAAAACCGAAAAGTGATAATACTATTGATCCGTCTCAATATAGACCAATTACTTGCCTTCCAACAATATATAAAATTCTAACTGCATGTATTACCCAAAAAATTTATGCACATTTGGAGAATTATAATATTCTTTCCGAACATCAAAAAGGATGTAGAAAAAAACACCTTGGTACTAAAGAGCAACTTGTAATTGATTCTGTTGCTTTGAATCAAGCTCAAACTAAGAAGAGAAATATTCATACAGCCTTCATTGATTACCAAAAGGCTTTTGACAGTTCTCCCCATTCATGGCTTCAAGAAATTTTGGAAATTTATAAAATTGATAAGACACTTCGTCATTTTCTTGAATTCGTAATGAAAAATTGGAGAACCAATCTTCATTTAAATATTTCAAAACAATCGTTAAAATCCGAAGTAATTCCAATCAAAAGAGGCATTTTCAAGGTGATTCTTTAAGTGCTCTTTGGTTTTGTCTTTGCCTCAATCCATTATCTCATGAATTAAATGCTACTAGTTTCGGCTTCAAAATAAAGAGTTTATTAACTGAATTCAAATTAAGTCACTTAATTTATTTAGATGATATTAAATTATATGCCGGAACCAAATCTCATTTAAAAAGTCTACTTGAGATTACTTTCAACTATTCCAATGATATTCATATGAAATTTGGGCTTCCAAAATGTAAAAATCTTTCTATTGAAAAAGGAAAGATCACCTCTAGTTATATAAAGATTTCCAATATCAAAATCGAGCCAATGCATCAAGAAGATACATATAAATATCTTGGATTTTGTCAAGAGAAGACAATTAACCATAGCAGCAATAAAGAAATTATCAGAAGTTCATATTACAAAAGACTAAGAATTATCATCAAGAGTTATTTAACTAGTAAAAACCTTTTCAGAGCTATCAACTCCTATGCTGTTCCTATTCTTACATCTTCTTTTGGAATTATTAAATGGTCTAAAACTGATCTAAATGAATTACAATGTCAAACGAGGAAAATGCTCTGCAAATATCATAAGCACCACCCAAAGTCAGCTGTTCAGAGAGTTACACTACCTAGACATCTTGGAGGTCGTGGATTAATTGATTTAAATAATCTTCATAGTAAACAGATTTTTCATCTACGTTCCCATTTTCATGATAAACAGAGAACGTCTAAATTACATGATATTGTTGTTGCTTCAGATTATAATCTTACACCTCTGAACTTGACAATGCAAAAGGTAGATTTTGATATATTTGATGATAATTCTAAAGAGAAAGTTGGATGCAGAAGGAATTACACGGAAAGCACCTAAAGAATTGAAAAATGATTATATTGATGAAATTGCATCGAATAAATGGTTAGTATCTGGAGAATTGTTTGCTGAAACAGAAGGCTTGGCAATTGCGATCCAGGACCAGGTTGTTTTACAAGGAATTATAGAAAACATATCATCAAACAAAATATAGATGATTCTTGCCGTAGATGTTTCTGTTCTTCAGAAACAGTTTTTCATATATTATCATCTTGCTCAGTCCTTGCTTCAACGGATTATTTAGAAAGACATAATGCCGTCGCTAATATTATTCACTTCAATCTAGGAATTAAACATGACCTAATTCCCAAAAGAAAAAATTTCAAAAATATGAACCTGAGATTATTTGTGAAAATGACAAATATAAACTTTATTTTGATAAAACAATTCTGTGCAACAGAGCTGTAAAACACAATAGACCAGATATCGTTCTTATTGATAAACAGAATCAAATAACATATTTAATTGATATTGCTATACCCGACACACATAATATACAAAATAAATACAATGAAAAAATTTCTAAATATATGATGCTTGGCGACGAGATTAAAAAAATGTGGAAAATGAAGAAAATATTTATTCTACCGATTATTATTTCTACAACAGGCGTTATTCCTAGAAATCTTCACAAAAGTATTGAGATTTTGGGTCTGAAGAAGAATTTGTTTGAACAGTTACAAAAGATAACAGTCATCAAATCTTGTAATATTCTTCGTAGGTTTCTTTCCGAAAATAATAATGAGGTAGAGTCATAGGTTTTCTCTTTAGTTTATACTGCTCAGAATCTCATTTCATATTTTATTTATTTGTTTATATAAATGTAATATAATTAACTGACAATTTTGTCATATTTATATTCAGAGCAGTATTCTATTCGATCGTTCACCACTTCACACAAAGGAAACTATTAATGAGTAACATTCAGTGTTACTTGACTAAGGTCCGTACACTGGATTTTTCCGGGGAGAAAGCCTCTGACACTACTCGTTGGTACATTGATATCATTGTCTGATGATGCTATAGTATGTATATATTCTGGTAGATTGATATATTCTCATAACATTTAATGTTATCCTAATATATAATTACTCCAGGATATGTTTTAATTATAATCATTGCCTGGCAATGGTATTAATTACCGGGTGGTGGATTTATATTTTTCATGAAATCAGTTTGATTGCATGAACAGATATATGGGCAACTCGTCGGGTAAAACCCTATATATATATATATATATATATATATATATATATATATATATATATATATATATATATATATATATATATATATATATATATATATATATATATTCATAATATTATTTTGAGTGACAAAGAACTTTTTCGGTCGTCTAGACGCCCACCGTGCCTGTATTTTAGGGCGCCTGAGCATTTTAGGCGCCAAGTTGACGACAGCATTTTCAGTTGCTAGGTAATTCAAGACGACGGATGATGGAACGTTCAAAGAGCTTAGTCGTTTGAGGATTCTAGGAACTCTGACGCCGGGAGAGTCGGAGTGCCCAGTTGTTGAAGCGCAAGGTTGGTATTGGGCACTAGGTGTTCAAGGCGTCTGGACGTTCGGAGGGTCTTACCGATCGATGCGCAGGGTGGTTCGAAGGGTCCGAGTTTTAGGCGCAAGAAAGTTTCGGGCGCTTGAGCGTTTATAACAAGGTATTTTTGGGTGCAAGGTGGTTTGCGTCGTGTGGATGTTCGGACGCAAGATAGTTCTGGACGTTTGAAGGCGTAAGATAGTTCAGGGAGTTTATGCGCGAGGTATTTCGGGGCGCGTAGGCGATTGGGGATGAGAGGTACAACTGCCTGCCTAGGCGTTTGAATTGCAAGATAGAGCTGCCCGCCTAGGCGTTTGATATACAAGGTAGATCTTTCTGCCTAGGCGTTTAATATACAAGGTAGATCTGCCCGCCTAGGCGTTTGATATACAAGGTAGATCTGCCCGGCTAGGCGTTTGATATACAAGGTAGATCTGCACGGCTAGGCGTTTGATATACAAGGTAGATCTGCCCGGCTAGGCGTTTGATATACAAGGTAGATCTGCACGGCTAGGCGTTTGATATACAAGGTAGATCTGCCCGGCTAGGCGTTTGATATACAAGGTAGATCTGCCCGGCTAGGAGTTCGATATACAAGGTAGATCTGCCCGGCTAGGCGTTTGATATACAAGGTAGATCTGCCCGCCTGCTAGTGTATATATACTAAACGCGTAAGGCACTTTTCCGTCAAAATGGAGGGGATGGAATGTGGTTGAACCGGGACGAGGATTTTTCTAATAGCTCTCGAGCGGGAGGCGGAGGCCGGGCCGAGTAATTTTTTTACGAAACTAGGAAGTCGGTCGAAGGTGCGTGCGGAATCGGGAGGCCGCGGGACCCCGAACGGCGGAGATACGAATTTTCGAAAATTTTCGCGATATCGCCAGATCTCGAAAAGAGAAAGATTCGAGTTCCGGATTCTTTCGGTATCGGTAAATTGCTTCTTTCGGAAGACGATTCGTGTGGCGATAATCTCGAAATTCCTCGAAAAACCTTTCGAAAACGCCAAAAAGAGAAAGGTCCACGATTTTTTCGAAACGGTGGGGAGGAAATTACCCAAACGAGCAAGCTATACAAATTTTTTCCTTAGCCCAATCGGTCCGGCACTTTTTACCGAACGAAGCGTTCGTCTTTCCCATCATGCTTCCTGATATTTTTATCGCATATTTTCCACGGGAAAACGGGAAAATCTTCGATCGAACGAAGGTCTATCGGCCGACTTTCGCAAAATTTCGCTCTACCTTCCTCATTCCGAATATTTCTGACGGCCAGAAATTAAATAAATTAGCGAACGTCGAGCTGTCAAGATACGGGTTTTTCTTTCATCTATCCTACTTGATCGGGATTCCCGGAAGAAAGGATTCGACCGTGGAACGATTCCTACATATCTCGAGATCGGGTCCCCGAAGAGAAATCGTCATTACAAAACTTAATTTTTGAATTTGAGACTGTTTTTGAGACCTAGATTTTCGAGAAAAAGATCGGAAAC
Source organism: Cryptolaemus montrouzieri (assembly GCA_013387265.2). NCBI lineage: Eukaryota > Metazoa > Arthropoda > Insecta > Coleoptera > Coccinellidae > Cryptolaemus > Cryptolaemus montrouzieri. The sequence goes on from JABFTP020000195.1 coordinate 64,692, forward strand.
ACGGGGGCGGAGCCATTCACCGCTCCTACCGTCCCTTAAATCGCTATTCAAGCTCGGTCGACTGTCAACCTAATTTACGGGCAAAAGTTGATGTCCGTCGCCGGCACAGCTGCTTATTTCTTCGGACTTTGTTTCATCGGAAGTCGGCCCTACCAACGTGTAAAATTTAATGCTCTCTCTTTCGAATGAAAATAGTGAGATGGAAACATTTAGTTACTTCAGCGTTACCAACATAATTTTGGTGCTAACAACATCTAGAAGATAATGTTATCTCCCTTCTGAATGAAATATCCTGAGTCACAGACATCATTTCATTCTGTTTCATAGTCGATATGTCAGATTTGAGAATTCCGAATTTTATGTCAATAAAAGTTATAACGAAACTTAAAAGAAACTTTTGAAGGTAAGTTTACGTAATTTGAGGTTTATTTTGTCCATTTTATTTATATTTTGTTTAAAGAAAGAAATGACAAACTTTCGAATTTTATAAATTCAAGATTCTGAGGTTATTCTAACCTAAATAATGTGATTCAAACCGAATGTTGAAGATATAAAAATTAGTATAATCTCAAATGTATTATTCGAGATTATCGAATAATTGCCTATAGAATTCTAACTCAATTCTTATGAAGAATAAGAAAGTATTTTGCTGGGTAATGAAGCGAAATGGCGTAATGTGAATTAGTTCAAGTTATAGATTGAGAAATTGAACCAGGCTTTGAATAATGTTTGAAAGGTAAGTGAACGTGTTCTGTCGTCAATTTGTTATTTTGTAATATATATTTTTTCAGCATACTGAAGAAAAACCGATATATTCAGAATTTACATCGAACCTAACCTTCAATTGAAGAAAATCACATATTTTCTGAAAAATTCAAGATCTCCAAGAGTGCCGTTTATATTTCATGATTTTTGTTGAAGATACTCTCTTATATGATGTTGTGGTAGTCCAGTTTGCTCCTTTTATTTTCATTTCACATAAATTCACAAAATCACGAATTGAATATAAGTAAGATATAATATCAAATTATATATATACAGAGTCTAGATGCTTTCAATGCTTCATGTATATTTATATATGGTGTTTTACCAGGATATATAACAACAAGACCTATCATGAGAAAATGCATAGAACATAAGGGAAAAAGAGATCTGACTGCAATATTCAGAAGGGCTTGAGCAAATTCTAAAGTACTTATATTAATGCTGAACACTTCGAAAGACTTCTTCGAAGAAAAGTGAGAGAATTTTATGTAAAACAACTTAAGGAACACACTTCAGGTGAGTATCGAAAAATATATGTCAAATTCTTGATTTGTTTTCTAACAGGATGTTAGAGAGTTCGAATTTTTCCCAAATTTTTCTGTCATTACTATAAACTGTAGCATGGATTGGGGATGTACAAGAGAAGTGAGTTAGATATGAGTGCCAGACAAATATCTGAAACAATATCTATAAATTTGTTTTAATTCAAATTGAGATGTCGATAACTTAAAATTGGGCTTAAAAGTGCTCATAATGATTTTTATATTGTTTTTGTAGTGATAGGTAATCAATTTATATGTACATCAAGTAAGCTTGGTGGCAGTGAAGTAATATTCAGGTTTCAACATTTAATTTTTCATAAAAATGTAGGAAATTTTCTTTATCCACGACTGATTTAAGTTTTTCTTCAATTCTTACTAGCTTAAATAATGGAATAGTAAAGGACAATTGAAAATAATATGTCAAATTTTGATTTGTTTTCTCACAGTATGTGAGAAAGTTTGATTTTTCCATATTTTTCTGTCACTACTCTAAACTACCTGTTTTGTCTTGAAAAAATTGTAGTCATTCAAGAATTTAGGAAAACTAATACGAGAAGATGGTGATATGCATTATAAGACAATAGGATACCAAAATCGGGATTTCCATGTATTACATATTTCTAACCAGAAAATGAACACTGGGGAAAGAGCAGATAAATTAGAAGACAAAATGCAGAAGAGGTATAGACTAACTACATCCGAACAAAACTGGCAAACATACATCAATATAAACACAAAACAGTCAGATTAGGAGTAACAACCAAAAACAATGAGAGCAGGATATAAATATTGAGACAATCAGACCAAGGTATCAATACAAAACGGTAAGAATATATTAAAAAAACAGATCGAAACATAAAAACTTTTCGTTATCAGCATATCATTCACTTAAAGTATCTGTAATTCCTAATACAATGAACTCATTAACTTTTTGGGTTTCATTTTGATATTTGCTCCACTATAAAAATTTCTTCAATCATTTTAGATTCAAAATAACTGCTCCAGGAAGAAAGGTCTAAAGACATTCCAGATCGAATAGCGTTCAGTGCTCTTTGTGTCCAACAAGTGACCTGCAGTAACACAAAATTAATGGAAACCATATTAAACTATGTTTATTTGTATTACCTCTGTGTCTTTCTCGATGGTATTTTCCTGCATCACTTCATCTCAATTTGCCATTTTTTTGAAGATTGTGGTTGTTCAGAACTTTGATGATTAAATTGATATGAAGCCCAGTTTTGAATTTGGCCTTAGTCAAATGTTTAATTGTCTCTTTTGTAGTTCATATTGAATACTTATAATTCTTTCCCTCGGTTCTGACAACTTCAACTTTCAAACTAGAACAGCGCTTGGTTGTCTTTACGTCCAAGAAATTACTTATAGCAATATATCAATGATACCTGTCTTCTAAGTATGTTTATTTCACTTATATCTGATGTCTTCCTCGATTGTACATGTATTTATGCATCACTTCATCTTACATTGCTATCATCTTAAATCTTTCATTTATCTTTGCGAATACAAAGCAAAACAACTTCAATTTAATATAGGTTATGTCATAAACAGTCGTCAATTTGATCTTCTTCTTTTACTTGGCTCTTGGTAACTTTTATCTACTCTATCGAGGAATACAGAATGGGCTCAGCTTTCGAGCGTTTTAGCCAGACTCTGTTGTCAAATTTTGTCAATTTTAAATTCGATAATGCTTACATTGAAACATTAACTCTGTCTTTAACACGACCATAGTAGCTAAGACCATTTCGGCAGGCTTTCAAATCTTTTTCAGATCACACCAAATTCTTGAAATGGTTTGATTTCATCAACCAGTTAATATGGCGTTTTGCCACAACTTATCGGGTCGTTTTCGAAGTTTCGATTGTGATTTTCGCCATTCACACGTGACAGGTTAGTTTGAAGTGTTTCAATAAAAAACAAAAGTAAATCGCGGGTTTGCCTGAGGGCAACGTGGGTACGAGCGTAAAATTGTTTATAACGCAAGATTAGTTGGAGTTAAGTTACGTGGAGGACATAAATACATGAAATTGTTATTCCCAACTCCCCTGATTCAATCCAATGCTTTATGTTTATACTATTCGATCAATGATCAGTTATAAAAGAGACTTCTATCCTAGAATACAAGTTGATGTACATCCCATCCGGAAATTACCGATCGGGTTACATCTATTACAGAGAGAGTACAGCACGAACTGTAAAGATGATAGTGTTTGCGTCCGTCTATTATATTTAAAAGAAAAATTGTGCCAAGAAACACACAACATTTTAGACGGGTATAATTCCAAAGCCCTTTGAAGAAAGCCATCACGTAGTATATAGAATTAAAATCCATAAAGGCATTCCTGACCGAAATTCTCAATAAAAGGGCCGAAGGATTGGTCGAATTTGCATACATTCCCACCCTTAGACAGAATAGTAGAATATACTATTATTATCGTTTTTTTGGCATGTGACTTATTTTTCAGAACTGAATAAGAATGAAGTGAATTATATAAACTTCTAACGATTATTCTTAACAAAAAAGAGAATAATAATGTTATTCAGATGATTATACCCGAATATGGCATCGAAGGATAGCGTTAATTGTTCCAGGGTGGAAACACAGAGGCAATGTACAGTCCGAAACGGGTTATAGGGTAACGCCTCCTTTTGAATGTTTCATTGCCTTTTTCTGTGTATGAAAATATGGAAACAATCGAATTCCCGCTGAAATTATCGAGGGAAGATGACTATTCCTTTTCAACCGAGGCCTCTTTGAAAAAGATTGTTTGTATTAGTGACTGTGAGCTCTGAGTGTAATTGGGTCAAATTTGTAAGTTATTTTGTGATATTAAACATATTGAAATTGCATAAATTTATGCATTTAAACACATCTACACACACACACACACACACACACACACACACACACACACACACACACACACACACACACACACACACTCATATACCTATTATTATAGTATATTGACTTAATAATGACTGAAGACGAACCAAAGATTGCCTAAAAAAGCCCAAAGAAAGATTGTTATAGCATTCGTTATGAGTCATATGTTATATAACATACAAGATATAGATTGAAAGGCATCTTTATATTTGAATATATTGAGATGTATCAGGGCGACTGATGATGTATATATATTCATAATATTATTAAGAGTGCCAAATGAACTTTTTCGGTCGTCTAGGCGCCCACCGTGCCTGTATGTTTAAGGCACCCAAGGTAATTCGAGACGATGGAGGATGGAACGTTCAGGGAGCTTAGGCGTTTGAGGATTCTAGGAACTCGAGCGCCGGTGGAGTCGGAGTGCCCAGGTGTTCGAAGCGCAAGGTCGGTTTTGGGCACTAGGTGTTCGAGGCGTCTGGACATTCAGGGGGACTGACCGGTCGAAGCGCAGGGTGGTTCGAAGTGCCCGAGTTTTAGAGAGGTAGATCTGCCTGCCTAGGCGTTTAAATTGCAAGGTAGATCTGCCCGCTTAGACGTTTGATATACAAGGTGGATCTGTCCGCCTAGGCGTTTGATATACAAGGTAGATCTGCTCACCTAGGCGTTTTGAATGCAAGATAGATCTGTCCGCCTAGGCGTTTGATATACAAGGTATATCTGCCCAGCTAGGCGTTTGATATACAAGGTAGATCTGCCCGCCTGCTAGTGTATATATACTAAACGCGTAAGGCACTTTTCCGTCAAAATGGAGGGGATGGAATGTGGTTGAACCGGGACGAGGATTTTTCTAATAGCTCTCGAGCGGGAGGTAGAGGCCGGGCCAATAATTTTTTACAAAACTAGGTAGTCGGTCGAAGGCGCGTGCGAATTCGAGAGGCCGCGGGACACCGAACGGCGGAGATACGAATTTTCGAAAATTTTTGCGATATCGCCAGATCTCGAAAACGGAAAGAGTCAAGTGCCGGATTCTTTTGGTTTCCGTAAATTTCGTCTTTCGGAAGACGATTCGTGTGGCGATAATCTCGAAATTTCTCGAAAAAACATTCGAAATCGCCAAAAAGAAAAAGGTCCACGATTTTTTCGAAACAGCGGGGAGGAAATTACCCAAACGAGCAGGCTAAACAAATTTTTTCCTTCGCCCAATAGGTCCCGCACTTTTTACCAAACGAAGCGTTCGTCTCTCCTATCATGCTTCCTGATATTTTTATAGCGTAGTTTCCTCGGGAAAACGAGAAAATTTTCGATCGAACGAAGGTCTACCGCCGACTTTCGCAATATTTCGCTCTACTTTCCTCATTCCGAATATCTCTGGCGGCCAGAAATTAAATAAATCAACGAACGTCGAGCTGTCAAAATACGGGTTTTTCTTTCATCTATCCTACTTAAACGGAATCACCAGAAGAAAGGATTCGGCCGTGAAACGATTCCTACATATCTCGAGATCGGGTCCCTGAAGAGAAATCTTCAATACAAGACTTAATTTTCGAATTTGAGATTGTTTTTGAAACCTAGATTTTCGAGAACAAGAGCGGAAACACGGGGGCGGAGCCAGTCACCGCTCCTACCGTCCCTTAGATCGCTAACCAACCTCGGTCGACAGTCAACCTAATTTACGGGTTAAAGTCGATGTCTAAGGGTTTTATGTTAATGCTGAACACTTCGAAAGACTCCTTCGAAGAAAAGTGAGGGAATTTTATATAGAACAACTTATGGAACACACTTCAGGTGAGTATCGAAAAATATATGTCAAATTCTTGATTTGTTTTCTAACAGGATATCAGAAAGTTTGAATTTTTCCCAAACTTTTCAGTTAGATATGAGTGCCAGACAAATATTTGAAACAATATCTATAAATTTGTTTCAATTCAAATTGAAATGTCAATAACCTAAAATTAGACTTGAAAGTGCTCATAATGATTTTTATATTGTTTTTGTAGTGATAGGTAATCTATTTATATGTACAGCAGGTTAGCTTGGTCGCAGTGAAGTAATATTTAGGTCTCAACATTTAATTTTTCATATGTAGGAAATTTCCTTTATCCATGACTGGATTTTCTTCAATTCCTTCTAGCTCAAATAATAGAATAGAAAAGGACATTTGAAAATAAAATGTCAAATTTTTGATTTGTTTTCTCATAGTATGTGAGATAGTCAGATTTTTTCCCCATATGTTTGTGTCACTACTGTAAACTAGCTGTGTTGTCTTGACGAATTTCTAGTCATTCAAGTATTTAGGAGTATTAATACGAGAAGATGGTGAACATGAATTGAAGAAAAGTGAAGTTCAGTTCAATAATTGAAAATTCAAATAACTTTGGATATTTACAGGGATATCGATGTATTACATATTTCTAACAGAAATGAACACTGGGGAGAGTGCAGATAAATTAGAAGACAAAATGTAGAAGGAGTATGGCTAGAATGCATAGGTAAAGTATTGAACATAGCAAATAGAAAAATTTTATGGAAAAAACACTTGAGCAACGAAAGTAGTGAAGTTTACAAACATAGAATGAATTAATTTGGTGAGGAAGTGGATACTAACAATTAATTCGACCCTAAGAAAATGCATTAAATACTTCAATAAGATCTTAATCACATATCAGAGCAACTCATGAGAAACATATATATATATATATATATATATATATATATATATATATATATATATATATATATATAATATATATATCCTAAACATTCGCTCTATTACTGATGAAAATGATGTTCACCAAGATGTTTTCTATTATTTCTCTCAGCTTGGTTTTTGAATTATTTCATAAAGTAATCTAATCGCTCTCACTAATGTAATTCCCTATATTTTCCACAGTTATTGTTGTGCCTTTTTTTCTGTATAAGAACTATGCTAATGTTGAGAGAAAATTAATTTATCCATCAATTAAAGATTCAAGAATTATCTCTTCGACGCTGATACAAGGAAGAGAAAACATGTTAAATTTTTCTGAGAATAATACTTCTTTCAAAATAAAATTCCAATTTTTCTCAGATTTTTGTCAGCTCTTTAATAGTTCAATAACTGAGAAAACTATGATACGAGACCAGAAAATGAAATTTGGGATTTCCAGAACAAAGAACAGAATTCGGCAATTTTGGAGGTATTTTTTTTCTGCAAATACCTATACAGCATAAATCAGTTTCAATGCCAACTCCTATTGAATATATTCTCAATTTAAATTTGTGTCAAGCATTTTGATGTAGTATGTGAATTGTGCTTTCATCAGTTTTTGTTGCTTCTGTGAAGAATGTGGTTGATTGTTTCTTTAAAAAAAATTCTTGAATTTATTATCCATATTCACCTTTAATATAATGTACACTAAATAATTAAGGGAATTCTAATAAAGTCTAGGTATTCAGAACTTTCAAAATAAGATATCTATGATCACATAATTTTTAATTCTTGATATAATTATTTAATATTTTCTGTATTAGTCATCGATATACGAATTAAGAGTATTCATGACAAGTCTCTCAAAAAATCGATATTAATAGATTTGAACTTGAATTGAGACAAACATTGTTTGTATAGACTAACCACATCCAAGCAGAATAACAAACACATCAATAAAAACACAAAACAGTCAGAATAGTAGTAATAACCAAAAACAATAAGAACATGATATAAATACAGGGACAATCAGACCGAGGTATCAATTCAAAACGGTAAGAATAATATGTTAAAAATGACAGATCGAAACATAAAAACCTCCCGTTATCGGCATATCATTCACTTAAGTATCTAGAATTCCTATTACTATGATTTCATCAACTTTTTGGGTTTCATTTTGAAATTTGCTCCCCTATAAAAATTTCTTCAAACATTTTAGATTCAAAATAACTGCTCCAGGAAGAAAGGTCTAAAGACATTCCAGATCGAAAAGCGTTCAGTGCTTTTTGTGTCCAAGAAATGACCTGCAACAAAATAAAATTAATGGAAACCATATTGAACTATGTTTATTTGTGTTACCTCTGATGTCTTTCTCGATGGTATTTTCCTGCATCACTTCATCTCAGTTTGCCATTATCTTGAAGATTGTGGTTGTTCAGAACTTGATGAATGATTAAATTGATGTGAATCCCAGTTTTCAATTTTGCCTTAAATAAATGTTCTATTGTCTCTTTTTGTAGTTCATATTGAACACTTACAATTCTTTCCCTCGGTTTTGATAACTTCAACTTTCAAAATTGAGTTTGGTTGTCTTTACGTCCAAGAAGTTACTCGTTGCAATATATCAATGGTACCTGTCTTGTACGTATGTTTATTTCACTTATCTCTGATGTTTTTTCTCGATTATATATGTCTTTTTGCATCACTTCATCCTTCATTGCTATCATCTTAAATCTTTCATCAATCTTTGCGAAAATAAAGCAGAACAACTTCAATTTTATATAGGTTATGTCATAAACAGTCGTCAATTCGATCTTCTTCTATCTTCGACTTTCACCTGGCTCTTGGTAACTTTTACCTACTCTATCGAGGAATACAAAAAGGACTAAGCTTTCGAGCATTTCACCCAGACTCTGTTGTCGGAATTTGTCAATTTAAAATTCAATAATGCTTACATCGGAACTGTAACTTTCTAACGGTATTTAATACGACCTTGGTAGCTAAGACCATTTCGGCAGGCTTCCAAATCATTTCCAGATCACACCAAATTCTTGAAATGGTTTGATTTCATCAACCAGTAAATATGGCGTTTTGCCACAACTTATCGGGTCGTTTTCGAAGTTTCGAACGTGATTTTCGTCATTCACACGTGACAGGTTAGCTTGAAGTGTTTTAATAAAGAACAAAAGTAAATCGAGGATTTGCCTGAGGGCAACGTAGGTACGAGCGTAAAATTGTTTATAACGCAAGGTTAGTTGGAGTAAAGTTACGTGGAGGACGGAAATATATGAAATTGTTATTCCAACTCCCCTGATTCCATCCATTGCTTTATATTTATACTATTCGATCAATGATCAGTTATAAAAGAGACTTCTATCCTCAATACAAGTTAAGGTACATCCCATCCGGAAATTACGGATCGAGTTACATCTATGACAGAGATAGTACAGCATAAGTAACTTATTGTCGATGCATTCATAGCCCACGAACTATAAAGATGATATGTGTACCGTCGGTCTATTATATTTAAAAGAAAAATTGTGCCAAGAAACACACAATATTTTAGACGGGTAGAATTCCAAAGCCCTTTGAAAAAAGCCATCGTGTAGTATATAAAATTAAAATCCATAAAGGCATTCCTGACCGAAATTCTCAATAGAAGGGACGAAGAATTCGTCGACTTGCACACATTCCCACCCCTAGACGGAATAGTAGAATATTCTATTATTATGTTTTTTTCAGTGGCATGTGACCTATTTTTCAGAACATAATAATAAGAATGAAGTGAATTATATAAGTTTCTAACGATTATTCTTAACAAAAGAGAAAATAATAATGTTATTCAGATGATAATACCCGAATATGGCATCGAAGGATAGCGTTAATGGTTGCAGGGTGGAAACACAGAGGCAATGTACAGTCCGAAACGTGTTATACAGCAACGTCTCCTTCAAAATGTTTTATTGCCTTTTTCTGTGTATGGAAATATGGAAACAATGGAATTCCAGCTAAAACTATCTGGGAAAGATGACTATTCATTTTCAACCGAGGCCTCTTTGAAAAAGGTTGTTTGTATTAGTGACTGTGAGCTCTGAGGGTAATTGGGTCGAATTTGTAGATTATTTCGTGATATTGAACATATTGGAATTGTCATTAATATGTCAATATAATATAATATTGAAATATTATATTATATTGACTTAATAATAAGTGAAGACGAAGCAAAAATTACCTAAAACAGCTAAAAGAAAAATTGTCATAGCATTCATTATGTTATATTACATACAAGATATACATTGAAAGGTATCTTTATATTTGAATATGTTGAGATGTTTCAGGACGACCGATGATGTATTTATATTCATAATATTATTAAGTGTGCCAATAGAACTTTTTTGGTCGTCTAGGCGCCCACCATGCCTGAATTTGTAGGGCGCCTGAGCATTTTAGGCGCCTGGTTGACACAGCATTTTCAGTTGCTAGTTAATTCGAGACGATGAATGATATAATCTTCATCATCATTCAACTACGTCAAGTCAGCATATTCATATATTACATGAGCCACTGATATTGGGAAAAAAAATAACCTGTCAAGCTGCATCACTTTATTATGAACTTCCCAAACCTATAACTGATTGTGATAATATAATTATTATTTCGTAAAAATATTTCTAAGAAAATAGAATGAAGATAATACATAACTGAGTTCATACATAGTGTTTATGTTTTTTTTTTTTTTTTTGTAGTTGGCAGCAATGTTTATTTTGATATTATATAAATTGTTATGCCGTTGTTGCTCCTCTGAGGGCTTTTTGGCTTATAAATAAATAAAAAAAAAGGATGAATTTGAGGCTCTGCGGAATGAGTGCATGGATTTACGCTTTTGAAATAAATTTTCTTCAAAACACCTAATTTTTCTTGACAGAAAATGAAGTTTGAAAATTAAATTAATATCATGTCAAAATTTTCGTTATGTTGTATAGAAGATAAGAATCGGTATATATGAATTCGACGGAAAAGAATAGAAGGAGAAAAGGAAGAAAGAAGAAGAGCATTTTGAGAAGTTATGATTATTTACTTCATTTTCATAACAAATTTTATTTTTTTTCGATTTCAATAAGGTGCTGTTTCCATAAATCAAGGCTTTTGATAATCCTCAACTCGATTTTCTGATGATAATTTTTATAACTGTAATGAAATTCAAGGGTTAAAGGAAATAAATGAAACGATTACTGACCCTTTAATTGTACTAACGTTGCTCCTGCTGATCAGCATACTTGTCAGGGGTACTCTCGATATCGTTCGGTAAAAGTTGGCGAAGCACGTTGCACATTTGTTATATTTCAATAATCACGAGCACATATCTCTTTATCGTGTTAATCGTTCAGTCATTGATTTCGAAGTGGCCATCTTGTGATAGCATGAATAATTTTCTGAGGAAGGGGAAATAAAGACATATGAACTCTGTGCCTAACAAACCTTCCCACAAATGTAATATTTGTGATATTATATATGAACATCTAACTGAGGAAATTAAAGAAAAAACGAAAAATAGTGTTTACCAATTTAAACTAATAATAACAATTCGAAACAGAACTGACATTTATGCTAATGAAAAACCCCATGTATACATATACACATATATATCAAGAATCAACAAAATATTGGTTCAATTGAAATTGAATAATGAGGAAAACAAAAAAAACTTATTTTGATATGTATGGGTTAAGCAGGTGGTAATGGTGCTACTTCATTTAAATATCGCGTTATCTCTCCTGACGTAGTAAGGATTTTCGCTATATGAGCAACTTCATTGGAGCCATATATCGATGTTTTAATTTTGCCTATTGTCCAATGACTCGGAGGAGCTCTTGGAGAGAAACTAAGAACTAAATCACCCTCACGTAGCCTTTATTGCTGGTTTCGTCCATTTCGGTCTTTTTTGTGAGGATTGAATTTATTCTTTAGTCCATTTTTCTTCAAGGAGATTGGACTAATTGTGGACATAACTGAAAGTTTTCCAAAAGGTCCCGAGGAATCTATTTTAGGTCTTGTTCAGGACGTGCAAGTAACGATTTATCTATTGAAAAATGGCAAGGCGTTAAGGGGGGCAGCTCTTCATCTGTTGAAGATGTCTCCCTACAAAATGGTCTCGAATTGAGAATGCATTCTTTACGCGTGATAACTGTGAGAAACTCTACTAAATTCAATCTTGCGGTACCCAATATTCGTTTAAAATTGTATTTGAAAGACTTTATACCAGTTTCCAATAATCCACCCATGTGGGGAAGGTAGGGCGGATTGTGGTGCCAATTTATACCCCGTACTGCTAACTATTCTCTTATATCAGAAATTTCCTGCGCTGCTTCCCTAAAGTTCGACCCCTGGTCGGAGTATATATTTGCAATAATACCGCGTCGGGCAATAAACCTATTTAATGCTGCCAGCCATGCTTTGATAGAGAACGATCTTACTAAATCTATGTGAATGGCCCTAGATACCATACATATAAGAAGTGCAACGAAACAATTTTGATTTTTCTCGCTTGTCCATTCACAGATAATTTTGACCTCAAACGGTCCCCAAAGTCGATCACGGTGTGTGAGATTTATCTTTCTGGCTCAAGACGGTAGACAGGAAAATCTCCCACTGGCGGTTATACATGCTGAGCCTTGAATCGATAACGAATGAGGCAACGAAATATAGGGCTACGCACAAGACGTCGCAAGCAAGAAATCCAATATTTCGATTTATTGAAGCCTGCACTAATTTTGGACATCCGTGGCCGGAGAAAATATGGTAATGATCACTAATCGACTTCCATTGGGAATTAAAATCGGATGTTTAATATTGGGCGCTAATTGGAAAAGCCTCAGACGACCCCCACCGTTGAAATACCCAAGTTCGATAAAAAAGGGCGGAAGCGTCAAAATATTTTTACTGGCTAAATCAGATTTTTTTGTGTAAACCATCCAGAAAAACAAGTAGCTTTATACTTGATAAATAACTTTTTGGTTACAGTTTTGGTGGCTAACAAAACACATAAAGATCAACATCGACCTATATCTACTGAAGCAGCTGACTTGGCAGTTTCGGGCCATTTGGAAATAAAAAGAGTAGATTGATCTGGAAATTATCATGTATGCCTAGTGTATTTAGTACCGTAAAAAATCACAAATTTCCTCCTTATAAAATGAAACTAGTCCTTGAAATAAACGCCAACGATATCGACCGCAAGTTTAAGAAATTCGAAGTGAAATTACTACTCACAGTTATCCGCATTCTCCGTATAATATCTGCTTTTCTCTTATCCGTGAAGTGAAAGAGCAGAATTATCGACGTTTGGATAACTAGAATACTCATCAGTTCACACGAATATTATAATTATCAGTGAAATATGTAAAGTATTTTTCTTACCATTGAGGCAAATTCATTGATTTCAATCCTAACTCTTTGAACTTGATATTTTCCAGGAAGATCATAGAGAAAGAATCAGTACATATAAGTACAAGACTCATGCTTATAAATTTATCACAAATTTGTTTAGAATTTCTTGGTTATTTTATCTGTGTTAACGAAATGAACAGTATTGAAGTTCGATCGTAATTTTACAAATTTCTAATATTCATGATGTAATTCATAGACTGACAAACTCCTACAATTCCGATGATTTCCAGTCCAAGTCGTTATCAGATATCCAATTACATGATGTAATCTCATATACAAACATTCATAATAAGACGACATATCTCCTCATAACACATTTAAATCTTTCTGATATTCCCTCATATAATCTAATTTGTCCAAACATGTGTATATAACATAAGAAAAGAAACTAAAGGCAAATTTAAAATACAGGGTGTCATAGTTTCACTTTTTGAGAATAGAAGTAATTAACATCAGAGACTTTGGTCATACAGGAAATTGGAGTTTTGTACTTGACCACATAATAAACTTTATTCTCGGAAAATATTACGCAAACATGAAATAATTTGCCTCACTAGCTCCCGATGGACCGCTTTAAAAAATTACATAATGCCTCTCATTCTCCTTAGAATGAGGCCTCATACTTCCAAATGTAATTTTTCTAAAAGCTAAACAGAAGTATTAAAATTTTTCTTTCGAACAGCATAACAGGGCCATGTCCTCTTTTGTCCTTTTGCAAACTTTTTTGTAGTAAGCCACTGATCAGCGTACAATCAATTTTCGTCATCTTCAATTTAGAAACATTTTTGACAATTGTCATTTTTTTGTACCTGCGACTGTTTTAGATTGAAAAATTATTGAATTTGAATTGTATGGTATTTGCTTAGTAGAAAAAATGGAAGAAATACTCGATAGATATACTCAAAATTTGCTTTTATTATGATAGCTCTGCTTTTTACACACAACTTTTACTTATTCAATATCAAACTGAGAAAAACAACAATTAAAAACTGAATAAATTGATGGACGGGTCCTCCACCTGCAAGATACAGGCCTCTAATTTCCAGAGTATTCAAGAGAGTTGACATATCCTGTGGTCTGAAAACACAATTTTCAAACCGAACTATTAAATCTAATAAAATGTAACTGTGCTTGTTTCGCAATAAGTTTTCATGAAATATTCCATGAGGAAAAATATTAATTACATTGCTCTCAAATTGTATTAGTGTATATATATATATATATATATATATATATATATATATATATATATATATATATATATATATATATATATATATATATATATATATATATATATATATATATATATATATATATATATATATATATATATATATATATATATATATATATATATATATATATATATATATATATATATATATATATATATATATATATATATATATATATATATATATATATATATATATATATATATATATTCTAGAATTCTGTTCAGTCTTAGTATTGAAATCGATCTCTATATATATATATATATATATATATATATATATATATATATATATATATATATATATATATATATATATATATATATATATATATATATATATATATATATACTCTACATCTAATGATTCAGCCAAATCAACATCTTCATAACTATGAGTCGATGGTCCTATAAAACTTTCCCGTTTTTCTATTTTTCAAGCTATCTATTAATGATCCTGTATTTTATGGAACTCACACTCATAAGAACTGCTACGACTCTTATATTTTGTAAGACTCTTCTTCCCGAAAACTTGACAGGCCGTCCATCTTGGGACATCATCGTTTCAATTCAATATAAACTAATCTATTTGAAAATTATATCTAAAAATAGGGAGAAAATTGAAAAAAATCTCCAATTTCAGACGTCAAATATTTGGAAACACTCTTAAATCAGGTGAAAGGAATGTTGATGGAAATCACAGTTTTTCATAATTCGAAGAAATTTTCAGACAACTTCAAATATATGGTATATTTATATAGAATCATAACTTTGATATATAACTATGTTACCGATTTTCCGATTTTTCTGTCGAGATCATTATACACAGGGAGTTACATAATAACATAACAATATGAGAGGGTAAATCTACGTGCAGTTTTAAGGAAAATACTCCATCCAAACAAAAGTCCACGAAAGCTACTTTACGGAGCTATAGGGTGTTGAAATTTTTGTGAAAAATGGTTTGTTTTCTACGAAACTCCTGCATTTTTTCAAGATATCCAGCCCAAATTTGGAATACAAGCTATATTTTACTGCCTCCAACTTTACGCGTCCTAAATTTCTACTAGAATACACATGGTGTTTTCTATTCCGGAGCCATGTCTTCTTTTGCCCTTTCAACCATATTCACAGTACTCCACTGATCAGCTTATAAACCATTTTCGTCTATCAATTTAGACGTTTCTTTGACATTTGTAATATTTTCGTATCTCCGAACGCTCTCGAGCAAAAATTGCACTTCTTATCGAAATGTATGACTCGTAGGCTTAGAATTATGATTTATATGGACAGTTGCTAAAGTTGAACCAGTGTCTAAGAATCAATAAACAGACAAAACAAAAAACAGGTCGACATTTCGTGACATCGACTGCAGGTTCGTGGTAGATTTCAAGAGATATTATAAGCAGTTGAAATAATAACGATTTGTACTCAAACGCAAGTTCATTGAATCAATGGTGGGGTTCAAGTGAAAAGAAATGTAATAATACTTTTTTATTCATTGCTATTAAGCAATAAAAAATATTATGAAAGTAGGTGAAATCTCTCCATAAAATATTTCGGAAAAGCTGTGCTCAGGAATTAGCGCAATTTTGACAGTTACTATAAAGTAATGTCAAAGTTTTCTACATGAAAACTAGTTTAATACTTAATAAGCGTCCTCGTGTTTTTGTTGCTTATGATTCGCCAATTATGTGGAAACATATGGCATTATACGTCTGCTGTAGTAGATTTACTATGCACGCTCGCACACTTTGAGGATTTGAAACAAAAAAATCTAGACTCTACAAGGTATCTGGTGATGAAACTGCATATCCACGTTACACTCGTTCAATTGGTATACCCTCTTGTATATTTCAGGCCAAAAATCGGAATTCTCAAATACAAATTATATCTGATTTCTGCAATTTTCATATTTGACATATTCTGTGTTGTCTCAACACAATTTTCAAGTCCTACTCTCAAAACTAATGAAATTTCACAGAGCATATTTTGAAATGAGTTTTCATAAACTAGTGCTAGTGTGAATATATGAACTAAATTGCACTTCAAAATGTCCAGAAAATCTCAGATTTATTGAATTTTAATACAGGTTTCTTCAATCCGATCCATTTTTTCTCATTAGTTTGAGGAATCTACTTATAACATGGCTTATTGTGCTGACCATGTGTAGTATATTGTTCAGACTTTTGTAGATACAGAAAAGCCAATTTTGGAATATAAACTAATGGACGCTGCAACTTCCTTGGGAAGATGATTATGAGCAAAACTGATTGGATTCAGTCTTCTTTTTCAATGTAGGATAAATGGATGAAAAACTGTTATTATTGTGCTGATCATGTGTAGTATATTGTTCAGACTTTCGTAGATACAGAAAAGCCAATCTTCGCTCCTCTACGACTCGTCGGATTCAAAGAATTAGAACAGTACTTCTTTACCCTTTGAATTAATCTGTTGAAATCTGAAATCATAAATCAAATTCGAATTTAAATCATTAATTTTCACATCAGAAGAGCTATACTAAAGACAAAATTTCTTAAACAAGTGATTTTTTTCTTTTGAGTTCATATGAATATAGGAAAATATGATATGGCTTAAGGTACAGGTTTCAAAAACCTTGGCTAATATTCAGAAAAAATAAGAATAAAATATTCCAACCGATATCCTATACGGTGCTGTACGAAATAAAGTGAGTCATTCTTCCGATTAGACCACCTACCTCCGTTGGAGGTAGGTGGTTCCATTCTCAGAAAATTCAGTGGCATTATGGTTTTTTCTTAGAAGGGGTCCATCGAAAACATGTGACGCAAATGCTTTTATGTTTGGGTAATATTTTCCGAAAATAAAGGTTATAATGTGGTCAAGTACAAAATAGCAAATCCTTCCCCAAATGATCGAAGATTCTCATGTTAAATATTTTTCTTATCAGAAAGTGGAACTATGAAACCCTGTTTTTTAGTTAATTCAATCTTTTTTTTATGCTAGGTCTTTTATTAGAGTGAACACAAGTTTGGATAATCTTAAAGTGCATCGTTCACAATTCTGAGGCAGCTATTTCGAGCTAATTGTCTAGAAAACTACTAATATCATATTTTTCATTTTTTAGAGACCGTTGAAGGATCCGATGAAAGTATATAGGCAATTTTCAGTTATTCCTCGCAATAGAACTTCATCGCCAATGCATCATAACATTGAATATCTGATAGAGTAATATTTTTTCGAATTGAGTATATAATAAAAAATGTCATTAAATGAGGAAATATCAAAGTGGTTTAAATGTGTTATGAGGAGATATGTCGTCTTATTATGATTGTTTGTATACGAGACTACATAATAAACTTGGTTATCTGATAGAGACTTAGACTGGAGAACATCGAAATTGTAGGAGCTTGTCAGTCTATCAACTACATCATGAATATTAGGATTGAACTTTAATACTGCTCATTTCGTTACCACCGACTAAATAACCAAGAAATTTTATTAAATCGGGAAAATTTTAACTAATTCGTAATAAATTTATAAGCTTGAGTAAAGTACTGGTATTTACTGATCTTTTTCCAATGTCTATCTGGAAAATGGCAAGTTCAAAGAGTTGGAATCAATAAATTCGCCTCAATAGTAATAACAATAATATCAATGAGTAATTTGGTTATTCAAATGCTGACAGTTTTGCTCATTCACTTCACGATTGAGGGAAAAGCAGATATTATTCAGAGAATGTAGATTAATGTTAGTATTTTCACTTAAAATTCCATAAAATTGCAATCGGGATCGTCTCTGTTTAATTCATGGACTAGCATCATTTTATAAGGGTGAAATTTGTGATTTTTCACGATCATTTCATGAAGCAATTAGGTTTTGATTATCATTAATGACTGAGCTATTACATATAGAGTAATACATGTGCATTAAGCTCCAATCTAATTAGATAATGATGAATCAGTGCACATCGGTTACTCTATATGTAAAATTTAAGTCATTTATGAAAATCAAAACCTAATTTCTTATTTAGAAATTCCACTCGTTAGTGATACGAAATACCATCTGTGTAAATTGATTCCATTTTCATCTCCTCTGAAAATCTCAAGAACAATTTATTTCTGAATTGAAATACATCAAAACTAACGGGATATTCCTCAAGGCTCTATTGACAGATAACGCTATTTTCAGTGTATGTTTATTCTAGAAGATTTCACTTTTTTCAGTAGAGTCATTCAGCATGACACAAATTATGAAAGTTATTTCCAAGATGCCATGTATCCATTATCTACCTGTTATTTCTACTGTTCTTAGATACATAAATATCCTTTATATGAATTTTGTTATATACGACGGGAGGTTAAATTATTTCGAAATAGCTAAATGTTTACTGTTTTCAAAATTGACGTCTGTTATTATTTCTGAATTTCAATCAAGACATATATTTTCCTTATTCAATAACAATAATTTTATACTGATTATTTTGACTTTATTACAGATACGATATCTCGTTTGAGATTTTTGTGTTAAAAATAGGATTTTCGACAAAAACTTTAATTTTATTATACTGTTATATTTTCTCAAATTCAGCATAGCATAAAAATGTCATTATATGGGAGAATATCAAAGTGATTCAAATGTGTCATGAAATAATATGTCATATGATTTATGATTGTATATGTGACTACATCATATAATTGGATATCTGGTAGAGACTTAGACTGGAGATCTTTGGAATTCTATGAGCTTGAATTACATCATGTACATCAGAAATGTAGCATATTGAACTATAGTACTGCTCATTTTGTTAACAACGACAAAATAACCAATAAATTAGAGACCGCAAAATATGTAAAACATTAGGAAAAATATGGAATTTAGATATATGTGATAGTCATAAATTTGCTTTTTGGCGTGAAGAATACAATCGGGGATGCCAATTGAATAATTGTAATGTGGATATGCTATTTTCTCACCAGGCACCTTTTATAGTCTAGATTATTTTGATTGTAATCCGCGAAGTGTACGAGCGTACAGTAAAATCTACTACAGCAGAGGCATTATCAAACGTTCCCGCATAAATGTCAAATCTTTCACAAGCAACAAGCACAAACGTACGCTTATCAAGTATTAGAAGAGTTTTCATGTTGAAAATTATGTAATTACTTTCACAGGTACTGTGAAAGTTGGGCTATATCTAGAGCTCTTCTCAACCCACCGTATGTTCGAGAAACTATTGTTCGGATATTTTCTGTAATTATTTTCACATGCGTAGGTCAGATCCATTTCCATTGCGCATATTACACACTTATTTCTGACCGCATAAAATGTTCATGATTATCTCTTGAAATGTACTACGAAACTGCAGTCGATATCTTGAAATGTTGACCAATTTTTTGTTCTGCCTAGTTCACACCTTCTCAGTTAAAGTTTGCCAAAATTAAAGTTGGTTTTAGTTGCTAGTTACTATATCAAGTGGAGCACTAAATGCAAATAGCATCATCATTCGAAGTATTAATACCAGTACGTTCAATAGCAAAAAAAGAATTAGGAACATTCGGCCTTAACCTGCTTTTTGCATTCAGTGAGCTACTCGAACAGTAATCAGCAACTGAAAGCAATTTTATCGTGGCATACTTTGAGGATTACAAGAAAAAACTAGTCTGGACTTTACAATGTATATGATATCAAAATTGCATGTGCACATTATAATTAATCAAATGGCATAACCGATTACATTTTCTAGGCAAAATTGCTAATTTGTCCAATATTACCCATTTATTTTTCATAGCTCTGAAAATATTTGACATATTCAGTGGTCTGAAAACACACTTTTCAAATCAAACTCTTAAGTCGTTGAAGTGAAGAAGGAGTTTTGTTTTATCAAGTTAGTTTTCATAAACGAGTAGAACGTTAACATGACTCTTATGTTACTGTTAGTTGAAATAAATTCAGTTATATTTTGAGTGTTCTTTGTTCAATACTTCTCGAAATAACTTCAGAAAAATACAGGTGGAATACGAAAATATTTAATTTTTATGCTTTATACGTGTAATTTTATGCTTCTTCCAATATATGTAAAATTGACAATTATGCATTTCCACAACACAATTATTCAAATGATAGCATTTTCAGGTAAAAAGCGAAATTCTTCAATAATACCTATGCCTTTTCTCCATAATTTTCAAAAATTTGTCCGCTTATGTGGTCTGTACACAGACAATCTCTTGATTAACCCTGACTTTTTCTGGTTACTTCGAGAGGTATTGGACGAAGAAGTTTCTACAAATTACCGTACTTTTTAGCAACACTATATAGGAAGAATATGAAGAGGATAAATCTCCACGACCATCAATTCATAATTATTCAGAATATGTCGATCTGTGTGAATCATTAGATGAAATGAATTAATATTCTCTGAAGAGGAATTTTGGCATTCCGTTCATTCTTATAATGATGAGTAGTTTTAAAAGTAACAGATAGCGAAAATTAACCACATACATCTTTCTTATTTCGTATTAGAAGAGCTTAACTGAGGATAATTTTTTTACAGTACCATCACAGTCGGTTTAAGATTCTACTTGTTTATGAAAACTTAACTAAGATCTTGTTTGTGAAATTTCTGCAAATAACAGTACCTCTCAGCGACACTATGTAGGAAGAAAGAGAGAAGGACAAATCTCCACGACCATCAATTCATAATAACTCAGAAGATATTAATCTGTGTGAATCATTAGTGAAATTAATTAATATTGTTTGGAGGAGAATTATAGAATCCCGTTCATTTTCATAAAGATGAGGATTTTTTGAAAGAAACAGAAAGCGAAAATGAACCAACTACATCTTTTTCATGTCGTATTAGAAGAGCTAAAGTGAAGACAACTTGAAAATATAAAATCATTGGTTCAATTCAGAGCATATGTATATGATACAATATATTATGGCTAAAGGTACAGGTTTCAAAAACCATAGTTATTATTCAAAAAAATTGAAAAAATGTTGGGAAACGAGTCACCAATCACCGACTGCACAGCAGGAGTGGTTACTCTATGGCAACAGATTTGCAACTCAAAATTGTCAGAGTAGGCTATAATTCGTAAATTATTATGTTGAGAATTTTGAAAAACTGAATTTTGCATTTACGACGGACGTAAATACGACGAAGAAGATGCCAAAATAATGTGCTTATATTCAAAAAGGAAGAAATGGCCACTCTTAGACGATGGTATCCAGAATTAAGGAAATGTCTGAAATTTGAAATTTTGATCAATATATGGCTTGATGTCCAAACCAGAGAAGTTCTTAAACTTGAATTTTTGTCTACCGCTTTCGAAAGTATAGAAGAACTATAGTAAGGACAATTTTGGAAGCTAAAACAAGTGATCTTTTTCTATTCAGTGAATATAAATTAAGAATGTATGTTATCGCTTAAGGTACAATTTTCAAACCCCATAGCTTTTGTACTGAAAAGCTGGGACAAATTGTTGAGAAACGTGTCCCACGTCACCAGATAGACTGTACTAGTAGTAACTCTCTGGCACCAGTAATAAGTAATTCAAACTTTACAGAATAATCTATGATTTGTGAACTGAGGACTCATTCAAAATTCACAGCTGGGGCTTTTGGTAAATTTCTTTCAATCCTTCAGTTGTAATTTCGGCAGGATAATTGAATTTGATTTCCACTATTTGAAATCTTTTGGTGAAAAAGTGTGCCCATGTTAGTTTGAAATACCTATCCACCAATCATCGAAATCAATTTCAGTTCATACTAAATTCCAGTTGATTAGGCCAAAGAAAACCTTACAAAACAATACAGGAGGACTAGCGAAACAGTACATTTTCAAATGCAATCTTCTTCTAACGCAGTTTACGCATATTGCAGTTTGCGTTTCAATAAATCTCAATTAAGTTTCGAATTCGTAGCGATATTGTTCGAATATAAAAATTTAGAATCCCCTACGGTTTGCGTGACGGTAATTTTGGTAGTTAGTTCAAGGCAATAAGTATGATAACGAATCATGAGGATCATACTCATGATGCATTCAATTTAATAGAGAAACTAATTATTGACATTACGAAATACAAACAGAAATCGTACATATTTATCATTTTCACTTTTTATTGCCCTTACTGAAAACAAGAGATACTTTCTGATCAACCGTATTGGCGATGGAATTATATTGGTAGAAATAACTGCAGATAGTGCTAGGCTACCTATTCAACCTTCACTGGATCCTTTGAAGGTCTCTAGAAATTAATTGAAAGTATAATATCAGTTATTTTCTTGAGAATAAGCACAAATAAGCTGCCCCAGAATTATAAATGATCAAATCTTAGATTGTCCAAACATATGTACTTCCAAATAAAACCTAGCATAAGAAAAAAAATTGAAGGCAATTCGAAATACAGGGTGTATTAGTATCACTTTTTGAGAAGAAAAGTAATTAACTTCAAAATTTTGGTCATACAGGGAATTGAAATTTTGTATTTGACTACGTGCTTTCGATAAACATCTTCTAGAAAAACCATAATGACACTGAATCAACTGAAACTTCAAGAAAGCACTGGCATTATACTACAGAATTCTATGAACATTCTGGACGAATGGTCAACAATATGCGGCTTCAATTCCTCGACATTAAAATCGAATATGAATGAAATTCAGTAATATCAAACCTCGTCCAATACTAAACATATACCTGAAACACCCAGATCTCGAAGGAGCTAACAACTACAAAATCCTTGGACTTACATTCGACAGAAAACTCAGATGGAAAAATGAAATTAATGATCCGAAACAAAGCTGCAAGAACCGACTCAATATCCTGAAAGCACTTGCGCATTATGGATGAAGAGCCGAAGAACAAGTACTTTTCAAAATTAACAGAGAACTCATTCGCTCGAAACTCGATCACGGTAGTATACTGTATAATACCGCATCACCATCGAATCTCAAGAAACTTAATTCTGTTCAAAATACTGCCCTCTGCTTGTGCCCCGAAGCCTCTTCTTTAAAATCCCGTAACCAACAACTGCTACTAACCTACGTTGCCAGAACATCCGCAAAACTCCAAAATCAAGTCATCGAACACCTTATGCTCCGACACTACCCTCCTCAAACAGTTTTAGACATTCACGTTCTATACCTGCATTTGCACATAAACTACTACAAATCACCAACATTCTTGACACAATTCCAATCACTTCCTCCATTATCAAACAATATACGCCCTATGGCGTATTCTTCTTCCATCTTTCAATACCACTCTATTGAAATATAAAAAAGAAACAACAAGTCCAATCGATCACCAGCAAGCCTTTGTAGATTTTCCTAATGAACAGCAATTTGGAGAAAGTCTCTACACTGGTGCTTCTAAATCAGATAACAATGTAGAATGTGCAATAACAGATGTTTCTGCATAAATAAAGAAAGAAACTTTGCCCCTAATGTGCAGCATTCAAACTGGAGAGCTTTATGCTATCTTCAAAGCACTAACAAACCCTATTCATCCAAATTCCTCTCTTACAATATGCATCGACTTCCTCTCATCCATTCTCTCATTCTGTGACATCTACACCAAACATCCAAGAGTTCTACAAATTTTAATTCGTTTTGTACGCCGCACCTCGAAATCCAATATTCTAAAAAGTCCCCAAAAGATTACTGTGTGAGATTGAGTCAAAACCTTTCGACAAATCAACGTATATGCAGATAGAAGGGAAACCAGAATCTGTTGCATCAAATATCTTACTCATAAGTTGGGTCATTGCAGTCTCCGTTGATTTTCCAATTCGAAATCTACATTGCTTTTCGGGCAGTAACTTGTGTATATATACTAAACGCGTAAGGCACTTTTCCGTCAAAATGGAGGGGATGGAATTTGGTTGAACCGGGACGGGGAATTTTAGAATAGCTCTCGAGCGGGAGGCGGAGGCCGGTCCGAGTAATTTTTTTACGAAACTAGATAGTCGGTCGAAGGTGCGTGCGAAATCGGGAGGCCGCGGGACCCCGAACGGCGGAGATACGAATTTTCGAAAATTTTCGCGATATCGCCAGATCTCGAAAACGGAAAGAGTCGAGTGCCGGATTCCTTCGGTATCGGTAAATTTCGTCTTTCGGAAGACGATTCGTACGGCGATAATCTCGAAATTTACAGAAAAACCTTTCGAAAACGCCGAAAAGAAAAAGGTCCACGATTTTCTCGAAATGGCAGGAGGAAATTACCCAAACGGGGAGGCTATACAAATTTTTCCTTCGCCTAATCGGTCCTGCACTTTTTACCGAACGAAGCGTTCGTCTTTCCCATCTTGCTTTCCGAAATTTTTATCGCGTATTTTCCACAGGAAACCTTATAAATCCGCATCAGAAAAGAGGTCCATTTTCAGACGCGGAAGATATTTCCACATTTTCGAAAAAACGGACACGCCCATCGAAAGTCGTCGCCGAGAACGCTTCGGTTCGAAGTTTAAAACTATCGGCAAAAGAGGGAAAACACCACGAAATCCGAGAAGAAAGACGAAATTTTATTCTCAATTCTTTCTTTTTCGCGAAAAGAGCTTTCCAGTATTTTTAATTCCGGAAAAACGACAAATTTGCTCGATACCCCTGCCGTCCTCATTTCCTTTTCCACCAATAGGAAACGAAACGCGTCGGGAACACGACGATTACCGAGCGTCGACGTTGACGTTGACGATTCTCAAACTCAAATTCTAGGGTTTGGATCGTGGAATAACATCTCATTTAAGAAATATATCAATCATCTCATCAATAAAGGTACATCGACATCATCTCGAAACCTATCCGGTTACGTAGAACGTAAAAGGTTTCGATTCGATCGCGAGAAAAACGTCGTATTTGGAACGAATAGGAGAGAACTCCTTCGAAACGTGAGTAAACATTACGTATTTGGATCGTTTTTGCACGAAAATTCATATATTCTCACCAAACAAACGTTTCAAACGATGCGTTAATTAGTCTAAGTTTTCATTTACGTCGTATTTTTACCTATTTACTGGATTAAAATACGTATTTTCTTCTATTTCCATGCACACAGCATTCGTGACGAAAGTTGAAGTAGGTTGTTTACATTCCAGTCAGTCGGCTATATTGTCCGACGTTCTCGAAAGGGACGCTTGAAAACGAAAATTAACTTCGAAAATGGATTTGTACATTTATTTTCGCTACGAGTGAAGGCCTATTCTTATTACCTACGATACCAATTCCAGCGATATGAACCATCCGTATTTTCCAATGTTATTAGAAAAATTAGGTACTCGAAAAGTAAGTATTTACAGCACGATCTTTTTGGTCAATAAAAACACGAAAATTTTCAGCTCATTCCACTAAGTAGAACGGAGAAATGTGCAATACAGAACGGAACAAGTTTTAATATGCACGCGAAACTGAATATCCCAAGAGGTTAAGCCAACCGAGAATATAATTTGGTATCTGAAGGTACGTTATTTGTCGTTTTCTCCGAAGATGAATCATCTCGATATTCTCAATGAAATCAGTAATGTACAGCTTATCGAAGGCAATCTAACGAATACCTAATGTGGTTTTTTTCAGGCTAAAGTGTTCACAAGTGCAAGGTCAAAAAACTTCTTTATTTTGTGGTAACAGGCTCTATTTTGAAGGTAGAAGAGTGCACGGGTCTACGAAAAACAATGAACAGAAAGCAGCTTTTAAGTCCTAACATTACATAAATGAAATTGGTTATTCAAAAGATGCGATAGTAACAGAACCAGATGTATCCTGTTGGCCTTTATATTGTAATACGATAATATTGAATACTCAGCAATATATCAGGTTGGTACATTCTTTTTTCTCACAATTACATATCAACTCTCTAATGCATGTAGTAATCGTAGCAAACCATTAATCTTTATCATCATTATGAAAATTCTGCAGATATATATGAGCTATGTTTATCGAAACCTCACTAACAACATCTATGCAACAGTCTTACTGCTGTTTTTTGATGACTAGAAGAAATTTCAGCAACTTAATTTTTGAGCAGGAGGAATGGGCCTATTTTATATTAAGGTTAGTAAGGTTTTGTTTTTTATGAAAGTGAGAAGATTACTCATTGGTTTTAATTTTTCACAGCAACAATTTCTGAGGAGAGATTTGATATTTACCAAGAAAATTTGTTGAACACATTTCATCGTACAAAAATGCAACGTTTATCATTACAAGATGAGACAAAATTTTGCCGAAGAATGAAAACTGAACAGGTAATCGCTGAAGTATGTACCTCAATGGAATTTGAAATGTTGGTAGTAGTATTGGCTTTATTTATCTTCACATTGTACAAGCATTGATAAAAATATGTGTTTATTCATCTTCAAACTGTTTTGTAATTGTCACGAGGTGAGAATTTCATGCATGTTTAAGACTAAGTTTCTTATTCAACATTTCTCGATTTTAACTCTATTTCACAACACCGATAATGAAACTTGAAATGCTCTGACTGTTGGGAGATAATTATTGTATCCATCTATTACAGATTCAAGAATTATATCTTCGAAACTGATATAAGAAAGAAAACTCATGTTAAATTTTTCTCAGAATAATTCCTTCTGCTTTCAAAATAAAATTTTATTTTTTCAGATTTTTGGCAGCTCTTTGATAGTTTAGTAACTGAGAAACCTATGGCACGAAACCAGAAAATGAAATTTGGGATTTCCAGAACAAAGAGCAAATATTCGGCAATTTCGGAGGTACTTTTTTCTGCATATACCTGTACATCATATATCAGTTTTAATATCAAATTCTACTGAATATTTTCTCAATTGGAATTTGTGTCAAGCATTTTGATGTAGTATGTGAATTCTTTCACAAAAATTTTTCTGTATATTTCAATATCAATTTGAAATAAATTTTTAACCTTTCATCACTTTTTCTTGCTTCTGTGAAGAATGTAGTTGGTTGTTTCTTTGAAAAAGTTTCTTGAATTTGTTATCCATATCATGTATACTGAATAATTAAGGAAATTCTAACATAGTCTATGTATTGAGAATTCTCAAAATAAGATATCTATCATCACATAGTTCTTGAATTCTTGATATAATTAATTAATATATTCTTTATTATTTATTATCAATATACAAGTTAAGAGTATTCATGACACGTCACTCAAAAAATCGACATTAATAGATTTTAACTTGAATTGACACAAACACTGTGTATAGACTACATCCGAACATAATGGCAAACATACATCAATATAAACACAAAACAGTCAGAATCGGGGTAGAAGCCAGAACCAATCAGAACAAGATATAAATATAGAGACAATCAGATTGAGGTATCAATACAAAACTGTAAGGATAATATATTAAAAAAGACAGTTCGAAACATAAAAGCTTTCCATTATCGGCATATCATTCACTTAAAGTATCTGAAAACTCATTAACTTTTTGGGTTTCATTTTGAAATTTGCTTCACTATGAAAATTTCTTCAAACATTTAAGATTCAAAATAACTGCTCCAGGAAGAAAGGTCTAAAGACATTCCAGATCGAATAGCGTTCAGTGCTCTTTGTGTTCAACAAAGGACCTGCAGCAACATAAAATTAATGAAAACCATATTAAACTATGTTTATTTGTATTACCTCTGATGTCTTTCTCGATAGTAATTTCCTGCATCACTTCATCTCAGTTTGCCATTATTTTGAAGATTGTAGT
The DNA here is from genome assembly GCA_013387265.2 of Cryptolaemus montrouzieri. Classification (NCBI taxonomy): domain Eukaryota; kingdom Metazoa; phylum Arthropoda; class Insecta; order Coleoptera; family Coccinellidae; genus Cryptolaemus; species Cryptolaemus montrouzieri. The sequence continues at coordinate 92,941 of JABFTP020000195.1, forward strand.
TATTCAGAACTTTGATGATTATATTGATGTGAAGCCCAGTTTTGAATTTTGCCTTTGTCAAATGTTCAAGTGTCTTTCCCTCGGTTTTGACAACTTCAACTTTCAAAATTGAACAGGGCTTGGTTACCTTTACGTCCAAGAAATTACTTAATGCAATATATCAATGGTACCTGTCTTCTAAGTATGCTTATTTCACTTATCTCTAATGTCTTTCTCTATTGTACATGTCTTTATGCATTACTTCATCTTAAATCTTTCATTAATCTTTGCGAATACAAAGCAAAACAACTTCAATTTTATATAAGTTATGTCATAAACAGTCGTCAATTTGATCTTCTTCTTTCTTCGACTTTTACTTGGCTCTTTGTTACTTTCACCTTCTCTATGGAGGAATACGGAATAGGCTCAGCTTTCGAGCATTGCAACCAGACTCTGTTGTCGGAATTTGTCAATTTGAAATTCAATAATGCTTACATCGAAACGGTAACTCCGTCTTTAACAGGACCTTAGTAGATAAGACCATTTCGGCAGGCTTCCAAATCATTTCCAGATCACACCAAATTCTTGAAATGGTTTGATTTCATCAACCAGTTAATATGACGTTTGGCCACAACTTATCGGGTCGTTTTCGAAGTTTCGAACGTGATTTTCGACATTCACACGTGACAGGTTAGTTTGAAGTTTTTCAATAGAAAACAAAGGTAAATCGAGGGTTTGCCTGAGGGCAACCTGGGTACGAGCGTAAAATTGTTTATAACGCAAGGTTAGTTGGAGTAAAGTTACATGAAATTGTTATTCCGAACTCCCCTGATTCAATCATTTGCTTTATATTTATACTATTCGATCAATGATCAGTTATAAAAGAGACTTCTATCCTCGATACAAGTTGAGGTACATCCCATCCGGAAATTACCGATCGAGTTACATCCATTACAGAGATAGTACAGCATAAGTAACTTATTGTCGATGCATTCATAGCCCACGAACTGAAAAGATTATAATGAGTTGCGTCGGTCTATTCTATTTTAAAGTTTTGCTTTAGAATTATTCAAAGAGATAACAAAAAATCTCAGCATTTCTCATTAAAGACATTTTACACGATAGAGTTCCCAAATAAGTTCGTGTAAAAGTTTTTGAAATTGTGCCAGGAAACTCACAACATTTTAGACGGGTATAATTCCAAAGCTCTTTGAAGAAAGCCTTCGCGTAGTATATAAAATTAAAATCCATAAAGGCACCCATCACACACACACCCTACTCTGAGTGTATTTGGGCTGAATTAATAAATTATTTTGTGATATTGATCATATTGAAATTGCATAAATTTATGCATTTGAACATATCTACACACAAACACACAAATATAACTATTATTATATTATATTGAATTAATAATGACTGAAGACGAACCAAAGCTTACCAAAAAAGTCCAAAGTAAAATATTATATCATTCATAATGAGCGATATGTTATATTACATAGAAGATATAAATTGAAAGGTATTTTAGGTATATATATATATATATATATATATATATATATATATATATATATATATATATATATATATATATATATATATATATATATATATATATATATATATATATATATATTCATAATATTATTTTATTATTTTGAGTGCCAAATTAACTTTTTCTGTCGTCTAGGCGCCCACCGTGCCTGTATTTTTAGGGCGCCTGAGCATTTTAGGCGCCAAGTTGACGACAGCATTTTCAGTTGCTAGGTAGTTCGAGACGACGGATGATGGAACGTTCAAGGAGCTTAGGCGTTTGAGGATTCTAGGAACTCTGACGCCGGGAGTGTCGGAGTGCCCAGTTGTTCGAAGCGCAAGGTTGGTTTTGGGCACTAGGTGTTCAAGGCAACTGGACGTTCAGAGGGTCTGACCGATCGAGGCGCAGGGTGGTTCGAAGGGTCCGAGTTTTAGGCACAAGACAGTGTGGGGCGCTTGAGCGTTTATAACAAGGTAGTTCTGGGTGCAAGGTGGTTTGCGTCATGTGGATGTTCGGACGCAAGATAGTTCTGGACGTTTGAAGGCGTAAAATATTTCAGGGAGTTTATGCGCGAGGTATTACGGGGCGCGTAGGCGTTTGGGGATGACAGGTACATCTGCCTGCCTAGGTGTTTGAATTGCAAGGTAGATCTGCCCGCCTAAGCGTTTGATATACAAGGTAGATCTTCCCGCCTATGCGTTTAATATACAAGGTATATCTGCCCGCCTGGGCGTTTGATATACAAGGTAGATCTGCCCGCCTAGGCGTTTTGGGTGCAAGGTAGATCTGCCCGTCTGGGCGTTTGATATACAAGGTAGATCTGCCCGGCTAGGCGTTTGATATACAAGGTAGATCTGCCCGGATAGGCGTTTGATATACAAGGTAGATCTGCCAGGATAGGCGTTTGATATACAAGCTAGATCTGCCCGCCTGCTAGTGTATATATACTAAACGCGTAAGGCACATTTCCGTCAAAATGGAGGGGATGGAATGTGGTTGAACCAGGACGGGGATTTTTCGAATAGCTCGCGAGCGGGAGGTGGAGGCCGGGCAAATAATTTTTTACAAAACTAGGTAGTCGGTTGAACGCGCGTGCGAATTCGAGAGGCCGCGGGACCATGAACGGCGGAGATACGAATTTTCGAAAATTTTTGCGATATCGCCAGATCTCGAAAACGGAAAGAGTCAAGTGCCGGATTCTTTTGGTTTCCGTAAATTTCGTCTTTCGGAAGAATATTCGTGCGGCGATAATCTCGAAATTCCTCGAAAAAATATTCGATAACGCCAAAAGAAAAAGGTCCACGATCTTTTCGAAACGGCGGGGAAGAAATTACCCAAACGAGCAGGCTAAATAAATTTTTTCCTTCGCCCAATGGGTCCCGCCCTTTTACCAAACGAAGCGTTCGTCTTTCCCATCATGCTTCCTGATATTTTTATAGCGTATTTTCTTCGGGAAAACGAGAAAATCTTCGATCGAACGAAGGTCTACCGCCGACTTTCGCAATATTTCGCTCTACTTTCCTCATTCCGAATATCTCTGACGGCCAGAAATTAAATAAATTAACGAACGTCGAGCTGTCAAAATACGGGTTTTTCTTTCATCTATCCTACTTAAACGGGATCACCAGAAGAAAGGATTCGGCCGTGGAACGATTCCTACATATCTCGAAATCGGGTCCCCGAAGAAATCTTCAATACAAGACTTAATTTTGAATTTGAGACTGTTTTGAAACCTTGATTTTCGAGAAAAAGAGCGGAAACACGGGGCGGAGCCATTCTTTGCTCCTACCGTCCCTCAGATCGCTAACCAACCTCGGTAGACAGTCAACCTAATTTACGGGTCAAAGTCGATGTATAAGGGACTTATATTAATGCTGAACACTTCGAAAGACTCCTTCGAAGAAAAGTGAGGGAATTTTATGTAGAACAACTTAGGGAACACACTTCAGGTGAGTATCGAAAAATATATGTCAAATTCTTGATTTGTTTTCTAACAGGATATCAGAAAGTTTGAATTTTTCCCAAACTTTTCAGTTAGATATGAGTGCCAGACAAATATTTGAAACAATATCTATAAATTTGTTTCAATTCAAATTGAAATGTCAATAACCTGAAATTGGATTTGAAAGTGCTCATAATGATTTTTATATTGTTTTTGTAGTGATAGGTAATCTATTTATACGTACAGCAGGTTAGCTTGGTCGCAGTGAAGCAATATTTAGGTTTCAACATTTAATTTTTCATATGTAGGAAATTTCCTTTATCCATGACTGGATTTTCTTCAATTCCTTCTAGCTCAAATAATAGAATAGAAAAGGACATTTGAAAATAAAATGTCAAATTTTGATTTGTTTTCTCATAGTATGTGAGATAGTCAGATTTTTTCCCATATTTTTCTGTCACCACTGTAAACTAGCTGTTTTGTCTTGACGAAATTCTAGTCATTCAAGTATTTAGGAGAATTAATACGAGAAGATGGTGAACATGAATTGAAGAAAAGTGAAGTTCAGTTCAATAATTGAAAATTCAAATAACTTTGGATATTTACAGGGATATCGATGTATTACATATTTCTAACAGAAATGAACACTGGGAGAGTGCAGATAAATTAGAAGACAAAATGTAGAAGGAGTATGGCTAGAATGCAGAGGTAAAGTATTGAACATAGCAAATAGAAAAATTTTATGGAAAAAACACTTGAGCAACAAAAGTAGTGAAGTTTATAAGGAATAAAATGAATTAAATATATATATATATATATATATATATATATATATATATATATATATATATATATATATATATATATATATATATATATATATATATATATATATATATATATATATATATATATATATATATATATATATATATATATATATATATATATATATATATATATATATATATATATATATATATATATATATATATATATATTCTGTTAGAAATATGTAAATTTATTATATTCATATAAACTATTTTCAAGACAAAACAGCTTTTGAAAAATTGAAAAATCTGATTATTTTATGAGAAAACAAATCAAAATTTTCAAATGTCCTTTCAGAAAAATTTTCTATTGCGACCAAGAAATTGTTCTTAAAAATTTACAATTTCGATTATTGATATTTCAATTTGAATTGAAACAAATTTATAGATATGTTGCTGAGCATATTTGTCTTTCGAAACAGTTGATCGTAATCAAATTTCTTTCTTACTTTCAAAAAGAATAGAATTTACCATATGCTCTTGGATACCTAAAGCATAATTGAACTTGTGAAATGACTTCTTCGACTGAGTTTGATGCATCTAAAAGTCCCTTTACATGCTTTTGGTAAATGTTGATAGAACCGAGGTTCATCAGAGTTGATTTCAAAATGTTTGATGAATAGATCAAAAAGTCTCAAATTCAAAATTAAGTCTTGTAGGTTGATTTTTTCGGGGACCCGATTTCGATCAATGGGAATCGTTCCACGGCCAATTCAGCTTTAGTTCCATCAGTTGGATAGATGTTTTCCAGTTCCTATAAATTTCGAGAGAAAGGAAAGTGAATAGAATATATATATATATATATATATATATATATATATATATATATATATATATATATATATATTTAGGATCACATTTTCATATATATATATATATATATATATATATATATATATATATATATATATATATATATATATATATATATATATATATATATATAATGGTATAAAATGTGATCCTAAACATTTGCTCTATTACTGATGAAAATGATGTTCACCAAGATGTTTTCTAATATTTCTCCCAGCTTGGTTTTTGAATTATTTCATAAAGTAATCAAATCGCTCTCAATATTGTAATTCCTTATATTTTCCACAGTTAATGTTGTGCTTTTTTTCTGTATAAGAATTATGCTAATGTTGAGAGATAATTATTTTATCCATCAATTACAGATTCAAGAATTATCTCTTCGACGCTGATATAAGGAAGAAAAAACATGTTAAATTTCTCTCAGAATAATACTTCTTTCAAAATAAAATTCCAATTTTTCTCAGATTTTTGGCAGCTCTTTAATAGTTCAATAACTGAGAAAGCTATGGTACGAGACCAGAAAATGAAATTTGGGATTTCCAGAACAAAGAACAGAATTCGGCAATTTTGGAGGTATTTTTTTTCTGCAAATACTGGTACAGCATATATCAGTTTCAATGCCAACTCCTATTGAATATTTTCTCAATTTGAATTTGTGTCAAGCATTTTGATGTAGTATGTGAATTGTGTTTTCATCAGTTTTTCTTGCTTCTGTAAAGAAAGTGGTTGATTGTTTCTTTGAAAAAATTCTTGGATTTATTATCCATATTCACCTTTAATATCATGTACACTAAATAATTAAGGGAATTCTAATAAAGTCTATGTATTCAGAACTTTCAAAATAAGATATCTATGATCACATAGTTTTTGAATCCTTGATATAATTATTTAATATTTTCTGTATTAGTCATCGATATACAAATTAGGAGTATTCATGACAAGTCTCTCAAAAATCGATATTAGTAGATTTGCACTTGAATTGAGACAAATATTGTTTGTATAGACTAACCACATCCAAGCAGAATAACAACCACATCAATAAAAACACAAAACAGTCAGAATAGTAGTAATTACCAAAAACAATAAGAACATGATATAAATATAGGGACAATACCGAATATCAATTCAAAACGGTAAGGATAATATATTAAAAATGACAGATCGAAACATAAAAACTTTCCGTTATCGGCATATCATTCACTTAAGTATCTAGAATTCCTATTACTATGATTTCATCAACTTTTTGGGTTTCATTTTGAAATTTGCTCCCTATAAAAATTTCTTCAAACATTTTAGATTCAAAATAACTGCTCCAGGAAGAAAGGTCTAAAGACATTCCAGATCGAAAAGCGTTCAGTGCTTTTTGTGTCCAAGAAATGACCTGCAACAAAATCAAATTAATGGAAACCATATTGAACTATGTTTATTTGTGTTACCTCTGATGTCTTTCTCGATGGTATTTTCCTGCATCACTTCATCTCAGTTTGCCATTATTTTGAAGATTGTGGTTGTTCAGAACTTTGATGATTAAATTGATGTGAATCCCAGTTTTGAATTTTGCCTTAGTTAAATGTTCTATTGTCTCTTTTTGTAGTTCATATTGAACACTCACAATTCTTTTCCTCGGTTTTGATAACTTCAACTTTCAAAATTGAACTTGGTTGTCTTTACGTCCAAAAAGTTACTCGTAGCAACATATCAATGGTACCTGTCTTGTACGTATGTTTATTTCACTTATCTCTGATGTTTTTCTCGATTATATATGTCTTTTGCATCACTTCATCCTTCATTGCTATCATCTTAAATCTTTCATCAATCTTTGCGAAAACAAAGCAGAACAACTTCAATAGACCACCGCTGTGGCCAGGTGGGAAGATCACACGCTTCCCAGTTTGTACACATGCGGCTGCCGGTTCGATTCCGGCGAAGGTTTGGGTGTTGTATGCGTCTTTGAATTTGACAGAGTCGCCTATAGAGGGCATAAACTTCCGAAGACCAGATAACTTGTAATCCTTGTGGTGGCAGTTATCATTGCACGGTCTAGGAGAGTGGTTCGGAATCCACTATAAGTTGTAGGTCCACCTGTGTAAATGGGCTTAGTTCCCGAGCACATCGTTAAAAGAAAAAACAAACAAAAAAAAACAACTTCAATTTTATATAGGTTATGTCATAAACAGTCGTCAATTTGATCTTCTTCTATCTTCGACTTTCACCTGGCTCTTGGTAACTTTTACCTACTCTATCGAGGAATACGAAAAGGACTCAGCTTTCGAGCATTTCACCCAGACTCTGTTGTCGGAATTTGTCAATTTAAAATTCAATAATGCTTACATCGGAACTGTAACTTTCTAACGGTATTTAATACGACCTTGGTAGCTAAGACCATTTCGGCAGGCTTCCAAATCATTTCCAGATCACACCAAATTCTTGAAATGGTTTGATTTCATCAACCAGTTAATATGGCGTTTTGCCACAACTAATCGGGTCGTTTTCGAAGTTTCGAACGTGATTTTCGTCATTCACACGTGACAGGTTAGCTTGAAGTGTTTTAATAAAGAACAAAAGTAAATCGAGGATTTGCCTGAGGGCAACGTAGGTACGCGCGTAAAATTGTTTATAACGCAAGGTTAGTTCGAGTAAAGTTACTTGGAGGACGGAAATATATGAAATTGTTATTCCAACTCCCCTGATTCAATCCATTCATCCCATCCGGAAATTACTGATCGAGTTACATCTATTACAGAGAAAGTACAGCATAAGTAACTTATCGTCGATGCATTCATAGCCCACCAACTATAAAGAAGATAGTGTGTTGCGTCGGCCTATTATATTTAAAAGAAAAATTGTGCCAAGAAACACACTACATATTAGACGAATAGAATTCCAAAGCCCTTTGAAGAAAGCCATCGTGTAGTATATAAAATTAAAATCCATAAAGGCATTTCTGACCGAAATTCTTAATAGAAGGGCCGAAGAATTCGTCGACTTGCACACATTCCCACCCCTAGACGGAATAGTAGAATATTCTATTATTATGGTTTTTTCAGTGGCATGTGACCTATTTTTCAGAACTTAATAAGAATGAAATGAATTATATAAATTTCTAACGATTATTCTTAACAAAAGAGAAAATAATAATGTTATTCAGATGATAATACCCGAATATGGCATCGAAGGATAGCGTTAATGGTTCCAGGGTGGAAACACAGAGGCAATGTACAGTCCGAAACGTGTTATAGAGCAACGTCTCCTTCAGAATGTTTTATTGCCTTTTTCTGTGTATAGAAATATGAAAACAATGGAATTCCCGCTAAAACTATCTGGGAAGATGACTATTCATTTTCAACCGAGGCCCTTTGAAAAAGGTTGTTTGTATTAGTGACTGTGAGCTCTGAGGGTAATTGGGTCGAATTTGTAGGTTATTTCGTGATATTGAACATAGTGGAATTGTCATTAATATGTCAATATAATATAATATTGAAATATTATATTATATTGACTTATTAATAACTGAAGACGAACCAAAATTACCTAAAAAGCTCAAAGAATAATTGTTATAGCATTCATTATGTAATATTACATACAAGATATACATTGAAAGGTATCTTTATATTAGAATATGTTGAGATGTTTCAGGACGACCGATGATGTGTTTATATTCATAATATTATTAAGTGTGCCAAATGAACTTTTTCGGTCGTCTAGGCGCCCACCATGCCTGAATTTGTAGGGCGCCTGAGCATTTTAGGCGCCTGGTTGACACAGCATTTTCAGTTGCTAGTTAATTCGAGACGATGAATGATATAATCTTCATCATCATTCAACTACGTCAAATCAGCATATTCATATATTACATGAGCCACTGATATTGGGAAGAGAAAATAACCTGTCAAGCTGCATCACTTTATTATGAACTTCCCAAACCTATAACTGATTGTGATAATATAATTATTATTTCGTAAAAATATTTCTAAGAAAATAGAATGAAGAGAATACATAACTGAGTTAATACATAGTGTTTATGTTTTATTTTTATGTTTTTTTAGTTGGCAGCAATGTTTATTTTGATATTATATAAATTGTTATGCCGTTGTTCCTCCTCTGAGGGCTTTTGGCTTATAAATTAATAAAAAAAGGATGAATTTGAGGCTCTGCGGAATGAGTGCATGGATTTACGCTTTTGAAATAAATTTTCTTCAAAGCACCTAATTTTTCTTGACAGAAAATGAAGTTTGAAAATTAAATTAATCTCGTGTCGAAATTTTCGTTATGTTGTATAGAAGAGAAGAATCGGTATATATGAATTTGACGGAAAAGAATAGAAGGAGAAAAGGAAGAAGGAAGAAGAGCATTTTGAGAAGTTATGATTATTTGCTTAATTTTCATAACAAATTTTAGTAATTTTTCGCTTTCAATAAGGTGCTGTTTCCATAACACATGGCTTTTGTTAATCCTCAACTCGATTTGCTGATGATAATTTTCATAACTGTAATGAAATTCAAGGTTTAAAGGAAATAAATGAAACGATTACTGACCCTTTAATTGTACTAACGTTGCTCCTGCTGATCAGCATACTTGTCAGGGGTAATCTCGATATCGTTCGGTAAAAGTTGGCTAAGCACGTTGCACATAAGTTATATTTCAATAATCACGAGCACATATCTCCTTATCGTGTTAATCGTTCAGTCATTGATTTCGGAGTGGCCATCTTGTGATAGCATGAATAATTTTCTGAGGAAGCGGAAATAAAGACATATGAACTCTGTGCCTAACAAACCACCTACCCACAAATGTAATATTTGTGATATTATATATGAACATCTAAATGAATAAATTAAAGAAAAAACGAAAAATTAGTGTATACCAATTTAAACTAATAATAACAATTCGAAACAGAACTGACATTTATGCTAATGAAAAACCCCATGTATACATATACACATATATATCAAGAATCAACTAAATTTCACATTTCTACGAGTAAGCTTGGTTAATAGTTCGACTATCGTAGACAGATCAGGAAGAAACTTATGATACCACATGACCAAACTTTTTAAATCTCTTACTTCTTTTGGTGTTTTAGGACGCGGAAAATTGACTATAGCGCTAACCTTTTCAGGATCTACTGTTTATCCGTCTCTATTTATGACAGAACCGAGAAACTTATGCTCCGATCTACAAAATGAACATTTCTCTTTATTAAGAATCAAATTCGCTTCAAACAACCTGTTTAAGACTTTCTCCTATATGACTAAGTGAGAATAAAAATCTGATATTCAAATAACAATATCATTGAAATATTTAAATATATTATTGGCTAATTCTGGACCAAACTGTTTGTCCACTAATTTTTGTCGTGCAGCTCGACCATTTGTCAAACCAAATGCTAATCTTTCAAATTGATAGCAACCACGACCTGGAATTGTAAAAGCAGTATACTCTTTACTGTTCTCTGCAAAATGTATTTGCCTATATGCATTTTTCATGTCAAGTGATGTTAAACATTTAGCATTACCTAAAGAGTCGAGAATAGTTGTTAGGTGAGGTAATGGATATGCACATTTTTCTGTAACCGCTTTAAGTTCACGAAAATCTACGCAAAATCGATAAAAATTGTCTTCCTTAGGAGCCATTAAAATTGGGCTACTCTATCCACTATCAGAAGGTTTTACTACGTCTAGTTCCAACATTTTATCGAGTTCTGCATCAATTTTTGTTCGAACAAGTGAACTGACTGGATAATATCTGGACTTAATAGGTTGACTTTCAGTAACAATTTCATGTTCTATAATATCAATGCATCCTAACGGAACATCTTCAACTGCTTCAAAGTACTTATCAATAATTGAATTTAATTTTTCACGTTGACCTAATGCTAGATCGGTGATGTTTGGATAGACGAAGTTAGATTATCAATAGAATGTGTTTCATTTTCATAATACCAGCAACCTTCTCTCAAATCCAGAATTATACCTATTCTAACCCAAAAAACTGTACCTAGAACTGTATTGAGTTGTAAGTTAGGTAAAACGTAAACATTGGAAAACATGCGTTTTATCCTGCAAATTGATTGGAATTGTCACATATCCAGAACACTTCAACTCTTGTTACTGTACCAGTTGGAATATTGTCGGTCTACAATTCAATACCTAAGTTATTTAATATCTGAAAATTATGTTCATTAATGAATGCTCGGTTTGCACCACTGTCCAACAGAGCCTTAATGTCTTTACCATATATATTAACTGAAATGTAAGGGCATTTTCCTTCAGAAGATTTTTCAAGGATATAATCAAGAACAAGTTTGTGTTTCTTATTGAATTTTACTATTTCTGAAGTTGAACATTGAAAACTAAGCTCATTAATTTTTTGAAATCTGAGATTGAAATATGTTGATTCACTGACTGAAGATTTTGACTATCGAAATTATAACTACTATTAACCTAAGAAATACCAGAAGTCTAAGCTCGGTTAACACTGGACTTCTTATTTAGTTCAAATGATTACATTTTGGACATGTTTGCTTAGTGAAACAGAAATTTTCACAAGAAAAACACCTTTTACACTTAACTGTGCAGTTCTTCGAAAATGATTAGGACCTTGACAACAGTAACAAACAGCTTCAGTATTATCATTGGACTCAAAATTATTACTAGGATTTCTGAACGAATCTATCCTACAATTTCTTGAATTTGAAAAATGTTGGAAACTAGAGTGTGTATTTGCTGAAAACCTATCCTAATACTTGATGATCGTTGGTTTCTTTCCTACTAAATGATCTTTTCCTATTGTAGTTGCTACTGAATCTATTGTTCGAATTATTAAAATGATTTCTATTAGAAATGTTTCGGTCTACAAAATTTCTGTTACAACTATCAAATCTTTTAGTTCGAAGAATTATCAGAAATACGATTATATATAATAACTTTGTCTATAATTATCTTCTGGATCTAGATCTATAAAGACGTCTACTCCTACTGTTACTTCTTGATCTTGTCCTATATTCTCTCCGTTTACCCTCACTATATTAACTACCTTTATCTCTTTAATAATTTTTAATAATTTAATCTATTCTGACTATCATGTCTACTACTATTATATATATATATATATATATATATATATATATATATATATATATATATATATATATATATATATATATATATATATATATATATATATATATATAGTTATATACAAAAGACTAAGAATTATCATCAAGAGTTATTTAACTAGTAAAACCTTTTCAGAGCTATCAACTCCTATGCTGTTCTATTCTTACATCTTCTTTTGGAATTATTGAATGGTCTAAACTGATCTAAATGAATTACAATGTCAAACGAGGAAAATGCTCTGTAAATATCATAAGCACCACCCAAAGTCAGCTATTCAGAGAGTCGTGGATTAATTGATTTGAATAATCTTCATAGTAAACAGATTTTTCATCTACGTTCCCATTTTCATGATAAACAGAGAACGTCTAAATTACATGATATTGTTGTTGCTTCAGATTATAATCTTACACCTCTGAACTTGACAATGCAAAAGGTAGATTTCGATATATTTGATGATAATTCTAAAATAGAAAGTTGGATGCAGAAGGAATTACACGGAAAGCACCTTAAAGAATTGAAAAATGATTATATTGATGAAATTGCATCGAATAAATGGTTAGTATCTGGAGAATTGTTTGCTGAAACAGAAGGCTTGGCAATTGCGATCCAGGACCAGGTTGTTTTCACAAGGAATTATAGAAAACATATCATCAAACAAAATATAGATGATTCTTGCCGTAGATGTTTCTGCTCTTCAGAAACAGTTTTTCATATATTATCATCTTGCTCAGTCCTTGCTTCAACAGATTATTTAGAAAGACATAATGCCGTCGCTAATATTATTCACTTCAATCTAGGAATTAAACATGACCTAATTCCCAAAAGAAAAAATTTTACAAATATGAACCTGAGATTATTTGTGAAAATGACAAATATAAACTTTATTTTGATAAAACAATTCTGTGCAACAGAGCTGTAAAACACAATAGACCAGATATCGTTCTTATTGATAAACAGAATCAAATAACATATATAATTGATATTGCTATACCTGACACACATAATATACAAAATAAATACAATGAAAAATTTCTAAATATATGATATATATATATATATATATATATATATATATATATATATATATATATATATATATATATATATATATATATATATTTATATAATCTCATAATTTTTTTGATTTGATTTGGTATTAATTACCGGATGGTGGATTTATATTGTTTCATGAAATCAGTTTGATTATATATATATATATATATATATATATATATATATATATATATATATATATATATATATATATATATATATATATATATATATAAATATATATGCACTCAGCTGCTAGCTGGATATAATTTACCGTTCCCAGATTTAGCAATCAAAGGGAATAGGCTCGATCACAATATACTTGACATAAATTTCCTAACTATCCTACATGTATTAAGAATTACAGCTTTTTGCATTTCTATATAGGTATTCTTATGCAATTCTAATTTCTCAAGGCTATCATGCAAAGTTTCGGGAATTAAACCAGTCGAGGATACGATGACAGGAACAATATCTATTTTATCGAGGTGTCACATCTGCTTGATCTCAATAGCAAGGTCTGTGTATTTGGACCTTTTCTCCTGGAACTTGGTCAGCACGTTGTTATTATTCAGTATGGCAACATCCACCAGCATTACTGTTCTGGCTCCCTTATCATATACCACTATGTCCGGCCTATTATTCGTCACCATTCTGTCAGTGATAGCAGGCCTATCGTAGTATAATTTGATAGAGTCATTTTCCAATACGGGCGCCGGCTGATACTTGTAATATGGAAGGTGCTCAGAAGTCCGTACTTATGTGCATGTTTTTGGTAGATAATGTTGCACACTTGATTATGGTTCCATTATGACCTCTTCTCGAATTCTTTGCAGCGTTTCTGAAGAAAGTAGCCTATTTTTAACGATTGTTCTTGGTTGATCCGAAATTCTCTGCTCGGATATGTGCTGTAATTCAGGATATTTTTCTATGAACGCAAGATGTAACGCGTATCTGTATGCTGTCATTTCCGATTCCAAGTTTGTAATCTTGTAATAGGAACGCATAATGAAGGTATTCATTTCTGGAGTCCACTTCATGCGTTTCTTAGAGAGTCCAGCTCTCGTGGTCGTAGGCATAATGGCTTGCGCCGCCGTTGAAACATCAAGAGTCGGTTGGGTGGTAATGATGTTATTTCCCATTTTGTTTTGTGTTACAGTATCCCTACTCGATATCACGCTGCTACCGTCGCTAACCGAGGGAGTTTGTGACTCACCTTCCGAACAAGACCCTCTTCCTAAATCTTGAACGCGACAAGAGGTTATGGTGGTAAAATGTCGATTCACCGGTTTATTGCTTAGATTGTACATCATTGGATAAGTTGCATTTTATAATTACTGCCAGGTTCAGCTTGGGTACCTCGGGTATGTGTATATATATAATATATATATATATATATATATATATATATATATATATATATATATATATATATATATATATATATATATATATATTCCTAATATATATATATATATATATATATATATATATATATATATATATATATATATATATATATATATATATATATATATATAGGGTTTTACCCCGACGAGTTGCCCATATATCAAACTGATTTCATGAAAAATTATAAATCCACCACCCGGTAATTAATACCATTGCCAGGCAATTATCATAATCAAATTATGATAACGTTAAATGTTATGAGATTATAACAATCTACCAGAATATATACATACTAAAGCATCATCAGATAATGATATCCATGTACCAACGAGTAGTGTCAGAAGCTTTCTCACCGGAAAAATCTAGTGTACGGACCTTAGTCAAGTAACACTGAATGTTACTCATTAATAGTTTCCTTTGTGTGTAGTGGTGAACGATCGAATAGAATACTGCTCTGAATATAAATATAATAAAATTGTCAGTTAATTATATTACATTTATATAAAAAATAAATGAAATATGAAATGAGATTCTGAGCAGTATAAACTAAAGAGAAAACGTATGACTCTACCTCATGATTATTTTCGGAAAGAAACCTACGAAGACTATTACAAGATTTGATGACTGTTATCTTTTGTAACTGTTCAAACAAATTTTTCTTCAAACCCAGAATCTCAATACTTTTGTGGAGATTTCTAGGTATAAAAACTGTTGTGGAAATAATAATCGGTAGAATAAATATTTTCTTCATTTTCCACATTTTTTATTCTCGTCGCCAAGCATCATATATTTATAAATTTTTTCATTGTAATTATTTTGTATATTATGTGTGTCGGGTATAGCAATATCAATTATATATGTTATTTGTTTTTGTTTATCATTAAGAATTATATCTGGTCTATTGTGTTTCACAGCTCTGTTTCAAAGAATTGATTTATCAAAATAATATTTATATTTGTCATTTTCACAAATAATTTCAGGTTCATATTTGTGATTTTTTTTCCTTTGGTAATTAGGTCATGTTTAATTCCTAAATTGCATAAAATACCCAAGTTGTTGGCACTTCTAGTAGTTCCGAAATAATTTGGAATATATTTAATTTTGATGAGTTTGCAAGAACCAACAGAGAATGCTTTGAAATATTCGAATCAAGTAGCTGAACTGCCTACGCTCACCTAACAGATGCCTAAAGTTAATGTACTTGTCACTTCGTTCATTCAAATTTGATATTTCAACAAGAATTGTTGGTAATTTGAATTGAAAATTTTTGAAAAACACTAGATTCATAATAAAATGGCTGATTGTTCAAACGAGGATGAAAAACAAAATTTCAAAGGATTAGAAGCAATTTTTGCAATTTTGAGGATCAAAATACATAGGAACTAGAAGAAACCAATTCTCGAGGACGACAACAATCGAATTAATACGCTAGCGTATTTTCGTGCCAATCAACATGCGTCATTAAGTCCGCATCAGTGGATATTGGATTGAGTTATACTTCTATTCAAAGGATCTTCAAGAAACATTACATGCACACGTAGTCTTTTATCAGACTACAAAAATTGTAACCAATTGATCTTCCCAAGCAGCTAAATCTTTGTGAAAATTTATTAATTGGGCTTCAAGAAGATAAGAAAATTCAGCAAAAATTTATAAGGTCTTATGAAGCCATGTTCAATGAAAGTGGAATAATCAACAGAAGAAAACGACATTTTTGGGCCACAGAAAATCCACATTTGTTGAGGTTATTGATTTTCAAAATGAATTCAGCGTGAACGTTTTTGCAATTTTGATGAATGATTTGTTGGCTTATCGCAAACATTAGGAAAATCTCAATGGACAAAGATACCTGGAAATTTTGAGAGGAACATTAGCAAATTTTTTAGATGCATTACCCCTTAACATTCTGAGATATTGCTTTTACCAAGTGGATGGTGCACCACTCTTCTTACTTGTGCAGTGTCTTTCATTATTTTCAGATGTCCCCACCATTCCAATTTTCTCAGTTCGATGAACTCTGATGCTTGTTTTATGTTTAATTTCTCTCTTCTGTCTGCATTTTTCACCTTATTCATTACTGTAGCTCCTTCTGGGTTACTTCATTCCAGTCGCCTCTAATCTGCTTTCTTCCTGTTCACTAAGCTCCCATGACTCCATCCGTATGTTAAGATTGATATATACAAAGAAAACCTCCATTTCAGTATGCTTCAAGTTTTGATTGTGTTGATGAACCCTTTATTCATTGCGTAATATACTTTATTTGTCTTCTCCATTCGTCGATTCAGTTCGGAAATTTGTGTTACACATTCATCGATCTTAGTTTGCTGGTATTTGTTTTTATCATTTGTTCAATTGTTTCATTTTCAATCTTAATACTTATGTCTTTTGGTTCTTTCGATATCGTCTTTACTTTCGTCTTATTTTTCATTAATTACCATGCTATTTTTCTGCGAGGTCATCTTCCATACGTTAAGACTGTCGTGCAAATCTTCCTCACTCTTAGCGATTATTGCCATATTATCCTCGAAAATACACTCAGAATTGTTCACACTTTAAAGTTTTCACATGTGTTGATTTTGATTCCTACTTTGTTGTACCTGGGGATTTCGTCCAAGAATGTTATGAAGAGCAGAGGACTCAATCCTAGGATACTTTCACCGTAACAAGCAACGCGAACAACTTACTAGTACGAATCAGCATTCACTGCGTTAGCGTAAATTAAATGATGATCGCGCGCGTTACTTTCTTGTTAAAAATTAGGAATAAATTCACTTCAAATTTCATTCAAGAATAAAAGTATCGATTGGAAAGGAAACAATTCAATAAATACAAAATTACCAGAAATAAACCAGCAGCAGGTAGAACAAATAATTCTTTTCTCAACATAAAATTAAAAATTGAGTTTCGTTAATATTCTTCTGAAAAACTCACAATATGATTATGGGCAATGGATAACGATAAGAATTATTCTTCCAGCGAAACCATTCTACGAGGAAGTATATTGGTTGAACATGGACCCAATTCCATGGTCCAGGTTGAGGAACAAAGCGCCAAGTGGAATGCCGAGAGGATGTCCTGATAGTATGTGGCACAATTGGGATATTGAATACAACGGAGACTTATATTCTTTACTCGGTAATATTCATCAAGCATCACAGACATTTTCTCTGGAAAGCAGAGGAAAGCAGGTGAGAATGCTGAAATAAATCTATTATCCTCACGGGGAGGGGTCCAATATTTATGCTGACTGTGCGCATGTCTGATCAATCACTACCTCTACAATCTAAAACTGAAAGAATAATTATAGGGGATATGAATCAAGTGAGACATAGTTACAAAGATCTTTTGATTATGTATATGACACGATATTTTTTCTGAGTTAAATTTGCGGCAACTATAAAATTATATTATCATATAACAATTAAACAACCCTTCGGACTCAATTCATTTCGGTAAATAGTAGTACAGATTGATATTAGTAATAGGGTGGGTGAAGGTGTTTTAGCATCTTAACTCAGCAGGAACCATGTAAACTTCCTATACTCCACTGCTTACGAGTGAAATCAACCCAGTGTCATTTTTCATGGTTTTCTTAGGACATTGCTGGAAACAACCTGAACTAACACGATTGAAATGAAACATCTTAAGTTTATCAAATTTTTTCACCATTATTAAAAAGATCGAACAACGGAAAAACGGGTGAGAAGATGATTTTTCATGAAGCTATTCAGGAAGATCGTTTTTATTATGCAGGCAAGCGGAACATATCGATTTTATTATGGACCCCACATTAGCATTCATCGCATTTGATTGAATAATTTTTCTTTCACTCATCATCACATTGGTTTTCTTGATTCCGGTTGTCGAGCAGGCTCTTAAGCATGCTCTTCATCTTGTTCATTTGACAAGCGGAGCATTTTCGACTTTCTATTTCATATAAATTCAAACCAAATTAAATGCCAAGTTTTCGAAAAATGTTTGCATGTGAAGAATAGTTGTCTAGAGCTTTGTAGAATTTATAGGTTACATAAGAGTTCACTCCTGATAAGTCGAAAACTTCTTGAAAGTAACAGATATTGTAACGGGTACACTTAAGCGATATACACATAACCAAATTTAAATGGAGTCACTCGGTATTTCACATTTTTGATTATTTTTACCCATGGATCTTTGACTACTCGTAAAGAATGAAGTTTTTTGTTGTAAAAAAAACTGGATAGTGTGATAAGAAAAGTTGAATAATCACCACATGATCGGGATATTGTACTCAGTCGTGTCTGAGATATGAAACTGTGAATTTCAAAACTTAACAAAGCCTATGAGCATAATTGAAAATGTCTTGCGTTGGATAATACGATGTGCAGAGGGGTCGAATAATTGCTCTCGTTAAAGGGGGGTTGACAAGAGGGATACATCGGCCACAATGGGGATATCCCAGGGGGTGATCTTAAAAACCTACGCCTTATACATGGAGCTACAATCTCTACAAAATAGGCATATAATAAGTCGTAGAAAGATTACTTCCGAACCACAAGACCGCTTTTAGTGCCACTTTGCAAGAAGATGCCCTAGTGCGTTGCACCCTATGCTCCGTCGGCTATTTCTGGAAGTAACAGGGATCCGTGTATCCGGCGAAACGAATCGTCAAATACTTCGTTCAAGGAGTTTATACAGCCGAAGGCCCTCAAAAGTTCCAGAGCTAACCAGACAACAAAAAATTAATGGACTTCATGGGTGTATCGAGCACCAAAAGTGGAATTTTGAGAATTGGCGAAATGTTCTTTTTAGGATGAATACAGAATTGGTGTTCGATCAGATGACCGCCGGATTCGGGGTTCAAGGGATCGTGAAAGACAAGCTTGACTCCGAACAGCAAAACAAATTCCGATAACCAAGGGGCAGTGCGATGTTTTGGGGTGGCATTATGCTAGGAGGCAAAACTCATTAGAGATTAGATAGAGCTCCAAAATTTCTAAATACAAAATCTCAAGTGATGTTAAATGATGTGACGAATAAGTTTGAATGGTTCTCAACTAAAAATATCAAATACATGAGCAACGAAGCGAAACGCGAAGTGGAAGACACGAGTCTAGATGAATAAGATCTGGAAGAAGACACAAAAAGAAGCAAATAATAGTAAGTTCATCCCCAAAAACGTAAGCACCGAAAACGGATGAAGTACATCAGGCTACACGTATGATGAGGAAGGAAATAAGAGAAGGGGTTCAAGATAGCATCGGAACATGAACAAAAGAACAATAATTGTGGTCTATGGACCAAACAAAGACGAATCAGTTAGTAAGAAAATCGAATCTTGGGAAAAATTAAGAAAACCTACAGAAGAAGCAGAGGGCAGTATTTATATTGCAAGAGACTTCAACGGAGGAGTAGGACAGCAAAATAGAGATGAGATAGTATTTATAGGATAGTTTTTTCGGCAAACATGGAGAACAAACAAGAAATAGCAATAGGACGAAACTACTAGACTTTGCGGTAATGAATAAAAAGTAGACAAATAGAAACGGTAAATCGATGATAAACCACATATTGGTAGAGGAAGCAACCTGAAAATATTGAAGACGTTAGAGTAAGAAGAGGAGCTGAAATAGAAAGCGACCATTTCTTACTAGTAGTTTATAACAAAACGGAACTAAAAGACGACGGAGACAGATATCAGCAAACAAAAAAATCGAATATGAATCGATGAAGGCTTAAAAACTCGCCTATTCAGAATACGCCAAAATATCGAGCAAAACATATAAAGGAAAGTATAAAATAAAGGAGAAACAACGAACAATATGAGCACAAAAGACTTATGGAAGTATTCCAAAAGCACTCTTCTAGAATCTGCTAAAAAAATATGTCGAAGAATCAGAGAGAGAAATAACGCAAAACAAACGGCATGCCGGACAGATGCGATTAGAGAGGAAGTGAGAATTGAGAAAAGAGCATTGGAAAATTATTTCAACTGTAAAACAAAAGAGAAGTATGAGTTAAACAAACAAGCAAGAGAACGAGTGAAATTTCTAGTCTTAGTATCTAATAGAAGAAAAAGGGACGAATTCGGGAAAAATAGAAGCAGAGAGCAAAGCAGACCTAAAGGTATTCTATGAAACAGTTAAATCATGTAGCAAGAAAAAAGAACCCTGACATTCATAACATTATTGACAAAAATGGGGAAATACTCATCCATGTCAGGAAAGTAATGGAAAGATGGAAGCAATATTTTCAAGAGCTACTTGAGAGCGGAGGAAACGGATTCAAGGATGGAGAAGTTTGCATAGAAGAAGATAGAGAGGAAGGAAAGATAACAAAACAGGAGTTACTGGAAGCTATAAAACGCTTGAAAAATGGAAAAGCCCCTGGCTATGACAAGATAACGACCGACAGGATCAAAATAATGGACAATATGGAGAAGACGTACTTCTGAAAATATAAAATAGGGTATGGCAAGAAGAACAAACCCCGTTAGACTGGCAGATCTAAATGATGATCCCAATTTACAAATCAGGTGACAAATATGAATGTATTAATTACAGAGGAATCACGTTATTATGCACGGATATGAAAATATGTGAACAAATAATAGATATAAAGCTGAGGTCAATAATTGAAAGAACATTGGGAGAGACACAAAGTGGATTCGAAAAGGAAAAAGTCTTCAAGATCATTTATTCAGCATTAAAATAT
Source organism: Cryptolaemus montrouzieri (assembly GCA_013387265.2). NCBI lineage: Eukaryota > Metazoa > Arthropoda > Insecta > Coleoptera > Coccinellidae > Cryptolaemus > Cryptolaemus montrouzieri. The sequence continues at coordinate 114,310 of JABFTP020000195.1, forward strand.
TGATGGAAAAATATAACATTATGAGGGAGGAAATATGCCTAGCGTCCATGGACTCAGAAAAAGCTTTTGATAGGGTGCCTAGACGAAGATTATGGGAAATACTATGTAGAAGAGGAAGAAAGCAAAAATTATAAGACTGATAATAAATATATATGAAAGTGATAGAAATTGCATTATAAGCGGAAACAGGGGATCGTAGTGTTTCGAGACAACAAAGCTTAGTCCTTTATATATTTCTTTATGGATGAAATAATGAAAAATTGCTCAACAGTGAGGAAAATCCAGATTGGATATAGAAACTTAAAGCAAGTAGAAGTATCAGAAGGGACATACGCGGATGATATAATGAAAATGGCCATCAATGAAAAAGATCCTCAGAAAAACTTGAATATATGGAACAGAGAATTAGAGGAGAGTGGTATGAAAATAAACGAAAAACAACTAAGGTGATGGTGATTGGAACAGAAAAGGAAGACATAAATATACAGGTAGAGTGGACCAAATTAGAACAAGTGGAAAAATATAAGTACTTAGGAATTGAGCTCGAAGAATCAGGAAAGCAGGATGCTAAAATCAATTATCGGATCGTAAATACCATAAAACCATAACATGCTATCAGCAAGAATTTCATAAAAAAGGAAGAAGTGTTGTTATTTGTCTTACAGTGAGTTTTACCTGACTGAAGGTAATTTGTTGTTGATTGGGACTGTTTCTTTGTTTAACACTATTTATTCACACATATATACATTTTACGATACATATAACGTTAAACTGATAATGGACTGTATTGATGACATAATAAGATAATAAATAGTGAATGAATAGTAAAGTTACAGTTTGAGTGTTAGATACTGAATGATAGATCGATCGTGGAAGATAGATGATAGAAGAATGATAGAAAAGTGAAGTGGTGATAGATAGACGATAGAAAAAATGATATCCCTTAGGTCGGTACATTTTCTCAAATACTGTTGAGAGGGGGAGAGAGTTTGGATTCTAAAATTTAAAGATTTAAGAATAAGATAGGATCAATGGGCAGATATGTATTGTTTACGACCGGAACGTGCCTAAAAGGGACAAAAACTTTACTGTAATGAAATTGCCGACAAGAGGTATACAATACTGGATGTAGATGTAAATCGAAATTATATGATTCAAAATAGTGAGGAATTTCTACAACAAAAAGAGAATTATATTATTTAGGGAAAATATTTATGCTTTGTTTTGTCATGAAATTTTAAAATATATATATTATCCAGAATTGTTTTAACTCAACTCAAGGCATGAACACTCCCCGCTGTGAGAGAGCACAGATCACTAAAGAGAAAGAAATGAGACCATCGACTATGTCTTGAATTGAATTTCTATAAAAAATTTTACATGGAATACGATATTGAGTTCATTATTGTATTCTTTATGTCATCTGTTCCAAAAGTGTTGTTTCACCTTTTGAATATGTTGCCATGTCGACGATCGATTCGTTGGAGCACTGGTCAAATCACCTTCAGGTATATTCGAAAGATTATCGCCTATTTGAAAGTGAGAAGGAGTTAGGACCATTAGGTCATTAGAATCAGATAAAACAGGTGTTATTGGACGGGAGTTCAGGATACCCTCGATTTCAATACATAGTGTGTTCAATTGCTCAAAAGTAAATAGATCATTACCTATTACTCTTTTAAAATGACGCTTGAAAGATTTAACTGCGGCTTCCCAGATTCCACCGACGTGTGGTGATTGCGGCGAGATGAAGTGCCAAGTTATACCCTCATTTGATAGACCATCGTTAACCCTCTGAATATGATCGCATGAACTAATCAATTTCGAAGTACATTTGACAAAATTGCTTCCGTTATCGTTTTCATCCTCTTCTAGATGTCTAATTAAAGCTTTAAATTTCCGTAGTGAGGTCTCTAACGAGTTCAATATGTATTGTTCTTATGGAAGTCGCTACATATACCTTCATTTTATTTTTATTCTTTTTATCAAATGGGCCACAATAATTGACTCTGGTATTTATGGACGGTCTATATTGAGTTATACGTATTTTCGGTAGATTACCCATGATGTAATTCACGGGCAAGGGTCTTACTCTGGTACGAAATAAACAATCACGAATAACCTTTATGACCTGGTTCCTACCTTCAATGGGCCAAGAAGATTGCCTTTACGAGTATAATGAAAATTTAAACAAAGATTGTATTCTCTGTACTAACTGAAATGAGACAAGTTCGTTTACGTTTTCAGGAACATTTATAGTACCATCATTGATAGATGGCTGAATGGACCTGTGAACCATAGGTTCGGTTTTCTGAACTCTTTTGGAGACAAACCCCTCGACAGTAGATTGGCTGGATTATCAAGGTTCGAACATGTCGCCATTCTTTCGCATTGATTTTGGACATATAATTCTGATTCCGATTTGCAACAACAGTTTTCAACAAATATGCTGATGAGGTAAACCAATGAGGTTCAATCATGGAATCTATTCGAAAAAGTTTACAGTCCTATTTAATGTCAATTTTTGATTCGATAAAATTGAAAAGATTTGCTAGAATAACAGCTGAATAAAGTTCTAATCGAATTATAGTTCGAACAGAATTGATTGGGGTTACTCTTGATTTAGCACAAAATACTTTAACTTTTACATCACCGAGTTGATTTTCGGAACGAAAATAGATGCAAACTCCATAGACCTTTTCACTTGTATGACGAAAACCATGAAGTTGTACTTTAATAGGATCGTGGTGGAATAATTTTCTGTCGAAACATATATTATTCAAGGATGGCAAGTTTTCCACGAACTTCATCCATTTGGTATGAATTATTGAAGGTACAGATTCATCCCAATTCAAATTGACTTTCCATAAATCTTGCATTAGTATTTTAATAGGAAAAATAACGGGATTAGGTAGGCCTAAAGGATCAGAAATTTTGGAAATTTCGGAAGAAATAGTCTCTCTTTGTTATAAAGGATGAATTATTTATTTTGGCCGACAGTATAAATTATTAGGTCATTTTGAGAATTACATGTTTTCCCCACGTTTTTTATGGTGATCTCGATCAT